>JAJIBD010038529.1:0-121755 GCA_021461705.1 Cryptotis parvus
TATTTTTGGTGAAGTGTTCATTTTGTTGAATCTTTGTACTTTGTATCTACAAACTTCTGTGTCTCGTTTTATAAATATGATGAGTCTCATAGGCTTTACTTTGTATGTAAGTTACTTTGTTTTTATCTTGATGCTTGAAATAGTCTGTCTCTGTGTAAATTTTGTCTTTTTGAGTACAGTGTCTAGGAGTTTCCTAGTTCAGTCTATTTTCACTGGAACCCTTTGGATCTCTGTGTCTGTATTCCTCAACTCTGGGATAGTCTTATTGATGAATACTATAGTTATTGTTTTTTCATCGCATTTGCCTTCCTGTTTATCAAAGATTCTGATGATTCCTCTATTGTTCCTCTTGAACTCATCCATTGTTTTCTGGTAAGTTGTTCATTTCTTTTCATATTACTTTTCACCTTCTTTTGTTTGCTCATCTTGACACTTCTTGATCTTTTGCTCAACTGCTGTTACTCTGCTCTTTGGAGTTTCAATTGAATTTTTAATTTTGCCTACCATACTCTTCAATTTTGTCATTTCTAATTGCAGCAGTTTTCTAATTTTGATTTTTATATTTTTTGCACGTTGCCACCTATGCCATAGTTTCTTTGAGCCTATTAAACATCCTCATCCTGGTATCCCTAAGGTCAGTCTGATGATTTCTGTGCTAGTTGGTGTTTTTGTCTCCAGTGATACTGTTTATGCTCATTGAATTTGGGGACTTCTATGTGTTTTCCCCCATTAGTTTTCTAGTGTTCTTGCTATATTGAGGTGAGTCTTTGTAATTAGACCCTGGAAGATGCTGAGGGATTATTAGGCTGAGGGTTGCTCTCTTTCTTCTCTGCCAGTTTTGATCAAATTATAGGAATATGACTGTGAACAGCTTGCAACTGTTGAGTAGATCTGTCATGTAGATCTAGCCACAAAGCAGTAGCACACTTTAGAAGCTGCTGTATAGGCTTGTTAATATGACACAATTAGGTGTGTGGGGGCTGCTGGAAACAAACCAGAAGGGGAGAAGCTCTGCCGAAGCAGGTTCAGTGATGGCAGTCAGAGATTACCTGGGATGAGATTACCCAGCTTTACCTGGGATGATGGAGAGCAGCAAGCAATACTTTCTTAATCCATTTTGAATTGTTTCTATATTGTGTGCGATAAAAACATAATATTTTCTTCGAGTCCAACATTGCTCCAAGGGTTTGCTCTCATGAGCGGGGTAGAGACCATGCTAGCTGGACTCGGAGTGGAGTTTTGGCCCTGCCCTTTCCTCCACCTCCATGCCAGTTGCCCTGGAAGAGAGAGACCCAACCACACCAGATTCAGCTAATTTGCAACCCTAGAAGAGATCCAGACTCATCCACTTCAGACCCACAGCTGCGCTGCTCGGTCGGCCCCATGTGGAAGCAACCGATGGAGCTGACCTTCCAGTAAGGGGCTTGGCCATCCCCTGGCTGAGTCCAACATTGCTCCAAGGGTTTGCTCTCATGAGCGGGGGAGAGACCATGCTGGCCGGACTCGGAGTGGAGTTTTGGGCCCTTCCTTTCCTCTGCCTCCATGCCAGTTGCCCTGGAAAAGAGAGACCCACCCACACCAGACCCACATGTCCCTTGGGCACGCATCCGCTTTGCAGCTGTGTGATATTTTTATAGGATACTGAATTTTGCATAAGGTTCTTCCCAATTTCTTTCACATTTATACATAGTAAACAGTTATAGACATGTTTTAACTGATACCAGTAAGCCTGGCAAGAAGCCAGAACAAACCACACATCATGCAGTTAGTCATTCTCAACATCCAGACTCCATAGTTCCTCAGAGCTCCATCCAAGAGAAAACCTGATCCCCCCTTTAAATTTCATCAGTAAATGCTCGGGTTGAGAGCCTTCTACTGAGACTATATACCACCTACACGGTAAATCCTGGCAATCTACCGTGTTTTATTTACTTTTATGCCAAAAACTAGTAACTATTATGGACCTCAGTTCCATAACCTGAAGAATGGTTTCGGGCTCCTCCTGTCCCTGTAGCAAGTAGATGCTCCTGGGTTGCACTTGCTTGTGACAGGACTAATAGAGATGTTAGTGCCCACTCGAGCAAATCGATGAACAATGGGAAGATAGTGATACAGTGATTTTTCTTCCTTCCTTCCCTCCCTCCCCCCTTTCTCTCTTCTTTTTCATAAGAATAACCTGTTTTCTCAGCATCATTTAAGAGGCTCTTCTTGTTCAATTTTATGGATCAGGTCCATCAAAAAAACACTGTACATCCACCCAAGAGTTTATCTCTGGGCTCCCAACACCATTCCTTTGATCTAAGAGTCTGTCTTTATTCCAGTATCAGGGCAGTTTAGATTACTAAAACTTTGTAGTATATTTTAAAGTCAGGGAGTATATAATGACTCCTGTTTTCCATTTCTGTTTTGGGACCATCACCAGAGGTACATAGGGTTTACTTCTGCCTCTGTGCTTAAGGAAAACTTCTGGTCAGATACCATATGAAATGCCAGGGGCTGACCCCAGCAAACGCCTTACCTGCTGTGCCATCTCTCTGTCCCTTCAGTCTTAATTTTTCTTAGTATTTTAGGATAATTTGTTCTGTTCTTGAAAAATATGATGAGAATTTTTATGGGAATTGTATTGAATCTCTAAATTGCTTTCTGTTGGATAAACATTTTAATGATATTGATTCTTCCAGTCCATGAATAGGAAATTTATTTCCATTCCTGTTTTATTTTTCAGAAGTTTATAATTTTAACTAAATATATCTTTCATCTGCTTTTAAAAGCTTATTATTTTTAGCTACATGAATTCTACTGATACAACAATAAATGTGATTTAAAAATTTTTCTTTCTCTTCTACATTGTTTACACAACTTGTATATGCAGAAAAACATGTTAACAGTATTGTAAGTCCTAGCAGCTAATTTTAAAAAGAATACAACAGATTTCAGTGAATTTCTTTTTGTAGCCTAGTAGGCTACAAAAAAAAAAAAAAAGACAAAGAACCTCCGGCTCCGGGCACATCTCTTCAACTCCACGTTCTCCCTGCATTAACATATGCTTTAGAGACCTGGGCCCTAAGAAAGCAGGATGAGAATGCTGTTAGGGTCTCCCAGAGAGGAATCGAAAGAGGTATGCTTGGACTATCATGCCTCACTCAAGTGAGAGAAGTAATCCGAGCTCCGACCTCCATCGCTGTTCCAGAGTCAGGGGGCGCTGTCTTGTTTGCCAAGGCATCGAAAATCAGATGGGCTGGACATGTAACGCCATTTGGAGACGACCGCTGAACTAGAGCTGTTACCGACTGGATCCCACGGGATGTCAAAAGATCACGTGGCCGCCCACCTACAAGATTGTCAGACTTCTTCGTCAAGACCCTGAATGAATGGTTTGAGGCTCTTCATATTTCTGAAGCAACCAAATGCCATTGGGCTACACTGGCACGTGATAGGGTCAAATGGAAATGTTACTGGCGCCCGCCCGAGCAAATTAATGAATAACGGGATGTCAAGTAATCAAGTGATCAAGCCTACTACTTTATTGTATTAGATATTGTTTCTAAATGTTCTTTGCAAAGATTTTAGGGTTTCAGAGTACAATTCTGTGGATGGCCTCACAAATTAAAAAAAATTTAAGCAGGGGGCCTGAAAGACACTTACCTTACACATACACAACCCGATTTCAATCCCTGGTACAACTAAAGGTGTTATAAGCACTACCAGGAGTGATCCCTGAGCCCAGAATAGGAGTAAGCCCTAATTACCTCTGGGTGTGTCCAAAAACTGAATCACTTCACTTGATCACTTGAATCCCATTATTCATCGATTTGCTCGAGCGGCGCCAGTAACATTTCCATTGGACCCTATCACGTGCCTATGTAGCCCAATAGCATCTGGTTGATTCAGGAATATGAAGAGCCTCAAATCGCTCCTTCAGGGTCCTGACAAGGAAGTCTGACCATCTTGTAGGTGGGTGGCCACGTGATCTTTTGACATCCCGTGGGATCCAGTCGGTAATGGCTCTAGTCCAGCGGTTGTCTCCAAATCGCATTACATGTCCAGCCCATCTGATTTTCGATGCCTTGGCAAGTGAGACAGCATCCCTGATTCTGGAATAGCGATGGAGGTCAGAACTGCGGATTCCTCTCTCTCACTTGAGTGAGGCGTGATATTCCAAGCATAGCTCTTTCAATTCCTCTCTGGGAGACCCGAATAGCATTCTCATCCTGCTTTCTTAGGGCCCAGGTCTCTGAGGCGTATGTTAATGCAGGGAGAACGGTGGAGTCAAAGAGATGTGCCCGGAGCCGGAAGTTCTTTGTCCTTTTAGCTATTTCTTCGATGCCTTTGAAGGCATTCCATGCTGCTCTCTTCCTCCTGCACAGCTCAGGTTTTAGGTCGTTCATCATGTTGATTTCTCGACCTAGGTACACATAACTGCTGCATTCAGAGATGTTTGTTCCATTGAGAGTGAATGGGGCCTCTGGAACTAGTTCATTTTTCATAAACATGGTTTTCTTTAGATTCAGCTCCAAAAACTGAATAAAATAATTAAAATAAAACAATATATTACACATAAGATTTACTCTATTTGTAGTGTATGGAATCTCTTCAGCCTCAAATAGCAATTTCAAAATTTAATTCTTTCTGTGGGAGACTAGTCCATGCATTGTATGAGGGGTTTTATTTCCTCTTTCTTTCATTTTTTTTGTGTCACACCCTGTGGTGTTTGAGGGTCACATCCAGTAGTGCTTGGGGGACCATGCAGTGCCAGAGCTCAAATCTGGGTCTCCCGCAAGAGAAGCATAAATTGCATCAGCTCAGCTCATTAAACTCTCTTCAGCCCTGCACTATATGATATTTAACCACATCCCTGGCCTCTACCCACTAAGTGTCAGTAATTTCTCCCAGTTAAGACAGCCAAAGATCCAGAGACTTATAGACATGGGGAAGAGCTGCTACTTGCTCTCCCTGTGCCCAGCCGCTCACGAGGTGCCCCGGAGAGATGGCGGGTTCTAGCCCTGGCCCACCACCCCAGCAGGGCCTCCCAACAAGCCAGACGACCCCCACTCCATGAGGGCCGCCATCTTCCACATTGGACTTCCCTCTTGTCAGAACTCCACCCAGCAGCAGATGAGTCTATCACAGCCCAGCTCGTGTGGCTGCAAGCGGCTCGCGCGGTTCATCAATAAATGCTGTATTTAGAGGTGACTACAAGAGTATGCCACCCACATGGCAAGCCTGGCAAGTTGCCTGTGCCGTATTTGATATGAAAATACCAGTAACAATTATATTAGGTCATTCTCATGACTTGATATAATTGTTTGAGGCTTTTTATGTTCCTGGTGCAAGCAGATGCCCTTGGGCTCTACTAGCATGAGACAGGACATAAGGAGATGTTACTGGTGCCCGCTTGAGCAAATAGATGATTAACGGGAATATAGTGATAGTGAAGACAGCCAAACAAATCTCTTCAGACATTGGCAATGCTCTTTGAGAAGCAAAATTGTCCCTAGATGAAAAGAGCCATTGTTCTGCAGAAAAAAATAAAACCATCCGAGAAGCCGTTCACTAGATAATGTTGTAGGATGAGGAAAAAAAGGGGTACTCACACTACTAAAAATGTCTATCAGGGTTGGAGGGGTGATTCAGGGGTTAAGGCACTTGCCTTACATATGTACAGCCCGGTTCAATCCCTGGTACCACATATGTGCTACTGATGCCCAGTAAGGAATGATCCCTAAGCACATAGCTAAATCTCTGAGCACTGCTGGCTGTGGCCCCACAACAAAAACAAAAAAAAATATCAACTGCCAGGCACCTCACATACATTATCATATTTTAAGATGGGATGTGGGTTAAGAGCGCTCCACTCCCACACCAGCTGCCCCCAGAAATCCCTACAAGGTTACCTGAGGTCAAGCTTCTAAATGATTAAACCCTAGATCTGACACCATCACTTTCTCTGGCCCTGTTTGAGAGCAGTGAAGGCTCATTCCCACGCCATGCCAAAGAAAAGTGTTTGACATCACTCCATGGATACGAATTTAAATTATTGTAGGCAGGCCTCAAAATTACTCTCCAGTCAGCTACAATGGGGGAAAGTGCAGACATTTTCTTGCAGAGACCAGTCAAACTCCAGCAGTTGGGTATCTTTTCCCGTTGCCAAGTTTCATCATCCTCAAGGAGACTTCCCCTGGGGACTAGATGGACCATCACTGACCTAAGTGCTGGATGGTGGGGTTGGTTTTCTGAGATGGTCCAGCTTTAAAAGCTGTGGCAAGTTACCTTCACACTCACTCAGCTGCCCCTGCCTGGGGCTCTTTGTTCTCTGCTCCCACCAACACCTGCTGGTTGCTGCTGTTATTAATAACACGAACAGCAGGAGGCTTCACATTCGAACCAGGACTATCTGGGTTATTATCTGGTGGCCTAGGACCAGTCAGTAAATTACTGTGACCTGGGAATTCAGCAGGTTGCCACCATCACTCAGGCTGGCTTATTTGATTGATTTCCCCTCCTGCTGCACTGACATTTATTTATCTCCTTTACACATTGAGTTCAGGCTTTGGTTTTTTTTTTTTTTTTTTTTTTTGGCTTGGAGGTGAGGAGTAGTGCCTTTGGGGAGACTGGTTCTGAGATCAGTGGGATCGCCGTTGCTGACATGGGAAGGGGAAATATTAGAGGTTTGGAATTGTGTAATCACAATTCAGTGGTCCCCAGCATACCCGCACCTGCTTTCTGTTTCCAAATGCAAATTGATAAACAGCTTACATTTGTAACCTTGCAAATGTAAGCAAGGGACAGGGGTGGTTGGGAGGAAAAAAAATTACCTATCACTTCCACCTCACATACTAGACTTCAGAAAAACCAAGGGAATGTCCACATTCTAGTGATGTCCCAGATGCAGAGGTCTCTAATCCTGTGCTATTAGCAGAAAATGTTCACAAGGTCATGCTGTCCATCCCTTCACCCCTTTCTTTATTCATCTTTTAACTCTTACCTTGGGTGACACACAAAGACACATTTCTGGGGAGCCTTTCTGAATGAGGAACACTGTTGGGTTCTTCACGCCCCTTTGGGATTACCATACCATCTAGGGTTGCCATCCCACATCCTTAGGAGGTGGCTGACTGCAGTTGGTTTTAATGACCCATTTTCTTGCCTGGACTATCTTTCAGATTGTGGGCTCAGCTAGAACAAGATTTCTCATATCTCTTCCCCTCTCCATTTTGTCTGAGCCCGGCAGCCCCGCCAAGAGCTGCCCTGGCGTGACTAGCCATAGCATGCAGAGCCTCAAATGCAGCTTGGGAACTGGAACTTGGCTCTCCCCTAGCTCAGCTGACCATGAGGCCCCCAGGGAGGACAGATGGGTTTTGGATGTTGGCCCATCACCTCTGGGGGGTCCTGGAAGCAGCCGGATGAGACTCGCACACCACATTAGCCACCATTTTCACTGTCCAGATGCTGCAGCACATCAGAGCCCGCCCGGGAGGGACGCTGACCTCAAGACCAGATTAACAGAGCCAAACAAGTTCGAGCCCAGGTAGGCAGCTCCCAGAAGCGGGAAGCACAGGGAATTCGTCAGATGGAGCTGGGGGTCGCCCCTTCCCCTTTCCATTTTGTCTAAGCCTGGTAGCTCCACCCAGGAGCTGCCCTGGGATGATCAGCCATAGTATGCAGAGCCTCAGACGCAGGTGGGGAACTGGAACTTGGCTCTCCCTAGCTCAGCTGATCATGAGGCCCCCAGGAGGACAGACGGGTTTTGGGTGTTGGCCCATCACCTCTGGAGGGTCCCAGAAGCAGCCGGATGAGACTCACCCACCACATTAGCCGCCATTTTCGCTATCTGGATACTGACCATGAGGCCCCTAAGTTGCGCGGCCATGTGGTACATCAAACTAGTGGAAACAGTTATGTCCTTTAATGTACTGCATTCTACGATGTGTAGGAAAGGTAGGCAGGAGGGAGAGATAGAGAGGAGAGAAAAGATCTACAGAACCCCCCAAGTAGTTGGGGTGTGGGAGGGGGAGGGAGGTGGGGACATTGGTAATGGGAGATGGGTTCGGGTGGAGGGATGGGTGTTGGAACAATGTAGAACCAAAACTTCGAGCATGAGCATCTTGCAATTGTATGTCTAAAAGTGGTGTAATAAAATTTAAAAAATAAATTAAAAAAAGATTTCTCATATCTCTAGTGGACTCTCACTTAAATTAGGCAATGAAAATGTTTTTAAAAGGACCCAGGGATAAATACATGGCTCAGAAGACAGACTGAGACATTGGTTCAAGCCTCAGCACCTGGTGGCTCTATAAGAACCAGCAGGGATAACCCTGGAGTCCCCTGCACACCACCAGGCTGGCTTTAGTGGACTCCAGTATTGCATAGAAATAAGTATGAAGATATCTCCTTGCTATACCAGGCAGACCCAATTCACTGCTTCAGCTCAGCCAGCGCACTCCATAGTAAGCAACACTTTCCAAAGACAGCTGCAATGAAGTTTCCAAGTATGTTTTATCTTAGGGTTTTATTCACGATCTCTTGTAATAGTTCTCTACATCTCTCTGTTCAATTCAACAACTTCTATAAATGCAGCTAAAAGTAATCCTATAGCCATCATTTCATGCTCACTCCATAACTAATCTTAAAAATGCAAGTATTTCTGGTTCAGAAGATAAAAGTTTTATGACCTTAAGACTTTATAGGAATTTGGTGCTGGAGAGACAAAGTAGTACGGAGGGCACTTGTCTTACATGTCACCAACGTGGGCTCAATTGCTGGCATCTCATATGGTCCCCAGAGTACCACCAAAGGTAATTCCTGAGCATAGAACCAGAAGTAACT
Organism: Cryptotis parvus; assembly: GCA_021461705.1. Lineage (NCBI taxonomy): Eukaryota > Metazoa > Chordata > Mammalia > Eulipotyphla > Soricidae > Cryptotis > Cryptotis parvus. The sequence goes on from JAJIBD010038529.1 coordinate 8,827, forward strand.
CCTGACCAGCAATGCTGGGGAATGGCCCCAAAACAAACAAAAAGATATTACAGGCATTCAACCTTGTTTTTCTTGGGTAGAATGATTTTTAAGATCAAAGTGAATTTCAAAACTGAAATATTACTGCTTCTAAAATATGAAGTAATTTGTGACTTTGCATTGCAAAGGTAGCAACAGCTCCCAGTGGGCTGCAAACCCCATTTGGTAAACAGGATATAAACAAAGTAATTAAATCTCTTGCATAGTTTTTTTCACAAAGGTGCAGTAGGAGAGATCATGGTCACGACTTACTATTCCAACCTGCCAAACTCCACTACCACTCACAGCCAGTTCTAGCTACCCCTGTGTTGCAGGACACCTAAAATCCCTAGGCCTCTGCATCTGCCCTGGATTGCCTCCTTCCGGTCACTTCATAGATAGGGGGATAGTCTGAATGTGGCAGTCTTATCTGACCATGTATTCTGTACTGGCTGGTATAAATATTCTCTCATGCTACCACAAGCATCGTGGGACTAGCTAGATCTTACCAGCATATTTGCCTGGCCACGTTGGATCTCTAAGTAATTAGACCAGAGAGAAATGCTGTTTGCCTCCAAGCAAGCCAGCATGGCTCCCTGATAACTCAAAGGCAACTAAAATACAAAACTACGGTGAAGTAGACAAGACTCTTATGAAGGCTTGGAGAAATATTTAACTGGCGTTAGTATTAGTCTTTGGTACAGAGACATGCCATCTCAGAAACCCCCTTCTCTACCCTATAAAGGCAATCCCAGGCAGATCTTGGCTTAAGATTTTAGGTGAGGTGCTGGGAGAAATCACCTGAGGGCATTTGATCCTTCCTGCCAGGGGAAGTTACATTTAGCTTATAGCTTCTCCCAGCTCTGCTAGGAAGTTTTTAATTAGCTCTGGGTCCTTGTAAACTGCCAGATGGTCTCCTGAAGTTGCTACATTTCTGTAAAGCTATTTTCCTGTTTTCATCTCTAGATAGCCCAGCCCAGAATGGGCTGGGCTGGGGAGTTTGGGCAGATTTCGAGCTATAAAATAAGCTGTAAGAAGAACAAATCTCTCTCTTTTTTCCCCCTTTTGCCATTTCGGCTTCCCTTGGTGTTTTGCTTCTCTGTCCTCTCCATTCTCTGTTGGGCCTCAACACATAGTGGCAGCCATCTTGGCCTACACCTGGCTGGGGCCTAGCTGGGAACCCAGAGTCCGGAGGTTTTCCCTGCTCTTGGATTGTATATTGGATCCTGTGATAGTAATGCCCTTTTAAAACTGCATCGGATTCCTGAGTCTTCATCCATTCCCTGCCGGCTTCAGAGGTAGAAGGGAACTTCGCTTCTTGGCACTGTCGGGGACCCCGGCGGTGCTCCCCGACACCCCTGCATAGATGCTTTTATAGCCTAACTGCTTTTCCCTATATTGTTCACCTGCTTAGAATGACCTTCTTCATCTGTAAATCTAATGAACCTTTCATTCTGCTTTGAAACCTAGTCAGTGGTTAACTTCCCTAGGAAGTTTTCTTTGGCCTGAGCACAGGCACAAAAAAGTAAAAATTGAGGCTATAAAAATCAATGTATATGAAACCCTTGTATATCCACCACTTACCAGCTCTTATCTTGTAGTAAGGTGAAATAACTGATATGATCAAGCCTCAGTCTTCTCACCTGTGAAATGGAACCTATTAGGTCCCACTTCAGGGGACAGTAAGAACTGAATTAGGTCACTGAAGCTTTTGGTCCAAACCCTCATTGAAAATAAATACCATACAGCATTTATCTACCATTATTAATGAAGTAAGTAAAATTCTTTCTGATAAAATTCTAAGTAAAATTCTTTCTGATAAACATTTGAGAGACTCACAGACATGGGGCAGAGCTGCTACTGGCTCATGAGGTGCCTGGGAGGGATGGCAGGTTCTAGCCCTGGCCCGCCACCCCAGCAGAGCCTCACAACAAGCCAGACGACCCCCCCACTCCATGAGGGGCCTCCATTTTCCACATCCAGACTTCCCCCTTGTCAGAACTCCACTCAGCAGACCAACCTATCACAGCCCGGCTTGCGCTGCCTCAAGCGGCTGCGCGGTTCATCAAATGCTGGATTTTGAGATGACTACAAGAGTATGCTACCTGAATGGCAGAACCTGGCAAGCTGCCCATGTCATATTTGATATGCTAAATACCAGTAACAATTATAGACCTCATTCCCATGACCTGATGGAATGGTTTGAGGCTCTTTATGTTCCTGGAGCAAGCAGGTTCCCTTGGGCTCTATTTGCATGAGACAGGTCATATGGAGATGTTACTGGTGCCTGCTTGAGCAAATCGATGATGAATGGGAAGACAGTGATACAGTGACAGTGATAAACATTTATCAAGATGAATTTTACATACTACCTCCTGTCATGATGAGGACCTCCTTCAAGCTCAGAAACATTATTTCTTAGATGTATGCCATTTTCCACATCCAGACTTCCCTCTCGTCACAACTCCACCCAGCAGACCAGACTATCACAGCCCAGATCATCGACAGCCACCCTGCAGCAGTTTCTTTTCAATCCGGCCCAGGTATGCTGAACCAGAGACTCTCAGACATGGGGCAGCGCTGCTCCTTGCTCTCCCTGTGCCCAGCTGCTCGTGAGGCTCCTGGGAGGCATGGCGGGTTCTAGCCCTGGCCTGCCACCCCGGCAGAGCCTCACAACAAGCCAGACCACCCTCCCCTACTCCATGGGGCCCTCCATTTTCCAAATCCGGACTTCCGTCTCATCAGAGCTCTACCCAGCAGACCAGACTATCACAGCCCGGCTCACGCGGCTGCTAGCAGCCGCACAGTTCATCTATAAATGCTTTATTTAGAGGTGACTACAACAGTATGCCACCCGCACGGCAAGCCTGAGAAGCTGCTCATGTAGTATTTGATATGCCAAATACCAGTAACATTTATATTAGGTCATTCCCGTGACCTAATATAATGGTTTGAGGCTCTCTATGTTCCTGGAGCAAGCGGATGCCTTTGGGTTCTACTAGCATGAGACAGGACATATGGAGTTATTACTGGTGCCCGCTCTAACAAATAGATGATTAACGGGAAGATAGTGATAGTGATAGTGATAGTGTATGCATCATACTCTGTCGGGGAATGCCGCCGGGGTCCCCGACAGTTCAGGACAGAAGTTCTCTTCTACCTCCGAGGACGCCCGGGGAACGGATGAAAACTCACGAGTCCAGCGCAGTTCCAAAAAAAGGCTTTTAATAGTACAAAAGCTCTTCCACAGCACTCCAATATAATGAACAAACTCTAGCTCTAGTCCGAACTTAGACCATACAAAAGAGCCTGAATCTCCCACCAAAGAGAGAGGATCTCACCCGAGATGAGTCCTACCCAGAAGAAGGAGCAAAAGGCCAAAGAGCAAAAGGCCGAGGAGCCAAAAGCCACAGGAGCCAAAAGCTGAAAGCTAAAAGGACCAAAGTGAAGGGGCCTCAAGTCAGCCCCTTATATACACCAAAGTAATCCAACCGGGAGGGTCATGTCAACAAAGAACTCTAAACAGAGTATAGTGCCACACCCTATTGCAGGTATAAACAAAGATTATGCCAAGGACTAATCCCGAGATTATCTCTTATGTAAAACACTGGAGAGAGAAAGAGGGCTGATATAAAATAATACATCTTAATTTCAGAGCTTCATGTAATCTAGATGGTACCCACAAGGTCCTTCTTATTATTATCTGCACCAGGGTGATTCTGAGTATCTTGTTCTCGTGTACTGAAAGGGTCACACTCGCCTGCTTAGAGCAAACTAGTATGATCCTTCCTATAGTCTCAACGTAGCCAGGGTGGTAGTCTCCTGGTAAAGTCTAACTGTCCCACCTGGGTGCACAGAGGAGCTGTGCCCAATCTAGAAAACATAGAAGTCTTAGTAGATGTATAAATCAGAAGTTATTCAGTCAAGGTGACTTCTGTAACTGCTACACCCTCTAGCAGTGTTTACATAGAAGAGAGGTCTCATTAGAATGAACCTTGGCTTAAACAGATTAAGCTGGGAGTGGGTAAAACAACAAAACTCCCAGAATAGCTAAACCTGTCCTCCAACAATACTCAGCTTACAGTAAATAACCAACAAATGCTGAGTTCAATTGAATCACATTTATAAAAGAGAATATTCCTTATTGGTATAAATAACACTTTAAATAAAGTAAGACCAAAAACGAAAATGTAATACATGTTGTCGGGTAATTTGTTGCTACTTTCACACTCCAGTTCATATTTTCATTTTGATTCTCACACTGAATTTAGGTGGCTGGTATTACTGTCTCCAATTCACAAATGACAAAACAGATACTCAAAGGGATTTAAATTTGACCCCAAGTCACAGAGCAAATGGCAGAATTCAAACTGCATAAGTTTTCTACCATTTTACTTTTTGCTGTCCATACACTTTGCCACAAAGACAAGCCACTCAAAACTCGGGTAAAAGATGTTATGACACCCCCTCTCCCTCACAGAGGTACCTGGAATGAATCCCTTAAAGATGCCATCCCTCCTGCTAGCTTTCACTTCTCTGTATGCCCTGGAGAAAACATTAAAGTCACAATGCTTTGCCCTCTGAGCATTCAAAGGACACACTTGATTTCTACCAATGCCTTGGCTCCTACAGGCTTTTCCTGTGCTTTTGTGCTGCTGAGAAGGTGAAGCAAAAGGGTATCAAAAGCTGCTAACAGTCCCTACCTCTGGAGACTGGCATTTACCAGAAAAAAGAATGGACCAATGGCTTCTCAGAGCATTGTTCAGCACATTAGAGACAGGATTAAGCAGATACATTCAGCTATTCTAACAGATTTTGTTTAAGCCTTGAATACTCCTCTCACTCTCACTCAGATAATCACATTAGTTTTGTCATTAAAAGATTCCTTTTATGGAAAGTACCTAAACCGCTTAAACCACCCAGAGAGGTTGCATAAATTATCAAAAACCAAGACAAACAAAAAGGATATTTTAATTCCACATCTCAGTTTTCCTAATTCTTGAAAAAAACGGGAGAAAAAGGAAATAATTTTTTAAAAGGGCAGTGGTTGGACAACCACTCACTCTTTCCTTCCTTGGCTTCAGTTTGGGGTCCAGCAAAAAAATAAGAGTTAAAAAGATGAAAGAGGAGCATAAGGGTAAAGAGGGATGGGGATGGGAGATGTTGGGTAGAAAGAAGCATGCTTGCCTCTCTGCTGCAGGAAATTGCATTTGGAACCCAGGAAGAGTAGAAAAGCAAAATAATGAAATTAAACAACTGCTCTTACTACATCTGTGGTCATGTTGGGGTGAAAGAGAATCACCATGTCTCTTGGCCTCCTGGTGCTATCTATTTTGTCTCCTAAACAGAGTTGTGGAAAGTTTTCTATGAGAGATAAAAGTTCAATGTTTTCTGAAATGATGATTGTAGATTCAACAAACTGGGAAGGTTATGGGGATGGGGAATTATGATGTCACACTAGAATTCACTATTGAATATGCACATAGAGACATCATAAACCGTTAATATCTGTAGGGCAAGCCACAAAGTGTAAGGCGAGAGAGAAAAATACAGGGACAGAGCAGAGATAGAGAAAGAAAATGTGCCTGCAATAGGGGCAGGCTGGGGTTGGGGGGTTGTTTGGGATGTGGGTGGTAGGAATGGGGCTTTGAGGTAGGAATGGAGGGATGGGTGCTTTGAACCTGTATGACAGAGACCCAATTATGAAGCATCCTTGTAATTGTATATCTCACATGGTATAATAAAAACTTTTTTAAAAAAAGTTCAATGTTTTGGGCTGGAGAGATAGTCCAGCTGGTAGGGTATTTGCCTTACACATAGCCAACCTGGGTTCCAACCCTGGCATCCCATATGGTCCCTTGAGTACTACCATGAGTAATTCTTGATTGCAGAACCAAGAGTAACCCCTGTGCACTGCCGGGTGTGACCCAAAAAGCCAAAAAAAATTTTTTAAAGTTTAGTGTTTTTGTTTTCATGGACCTAGGGATTAAAATCAGGACTTCACACATACCAATCTTGGAAGCAGACTTCCAAGATTGTGACCCCAACCAACTGGTGATGAGGTTTCCTTGGTTTGGCTTTTTATAACTCAAATAACAGGAGCTGTGTCTGGTTTGTTGGGTTTTGTGAGTGTGTGTGTGTGTGTGTGTTACAGTTTACATGATTGATGCCTACCTCTTGATATATAGTGAATGCAAGTAATCTTTTAAAAGTAACAGTGCTTTAATGCCTTAACCAGTAAGTCCCATTCATACTGCGAACGCCTGATCAGACTCCAAATCTCAGTTCAAATGCAGTTTTCCTCCAACTTTGAGAACAAAATTATCACTTCTGCTGCTTTCATGCTCCCGCTACATCCTGAATGCATCACTTGTATCACTGTCTTCCTGTTCATCGATTTGCTCGAGCGGGCACCAGTAACATCTCCATATGTCCTGTCACATGCTAGTAGAGCCCAAGGGCATCTTCTCGCTCCAGGAACATAAAGCACCTCAAACCATTCCATCAGGTCATGGGAATGAGGTCTATAATTGTTACTGGTATTTGGCATATCAGATACGACATGGGTAGCATGCCAGGCTCTGCTGTGCGGGTGGGATACTCTTGTAGTCACCTCTAATCTCTAGCATTTATTGATGAACCTGAATGCAATACAAATTCTTAATCTACATTGGGTTGATCATCTAAAATTGTCACCATCCCTCTCTTTTAAAACTAAACTTCTTGCAAACAAACTTTGATTTTTCTAAAGCGATTTTCCTTTGCTACTGCTGTCACATTAGGAATTATAAACTTCTCGCAGTTTTGTCTTTGAATTTCCTAAACTGATTATTCCTTTTCTTTCATTTCTGTTGTAGCACTGGGAATCGTAACAGCAGTGCTAGGATCAGACTCTCAAGCCTCATGCATGCAAAACAAGTACTGTCACATCTCTGCGGCCTAACTTTGAATTTTTACTACCTAAATCTCTACCTGCATGTGATAAACAAATTAAACTATAAATTGTAGTTATTTGGTCCAAGGAAGAGAAACTCCACAAGCAATTTAATAATCAGTCCTCAACTATTCAGTTCTCATTTTTCTTTCTTTCTTTCCTTCCAGAACCCGTTGCTGAACATTTACTATGACCTAGGCATTGGATAATTGGGGAGAAAAATTTTCACTTCCTCTGCTACACTGAGCAATCTGAAGTCAAGTCTGTGAGTTTCTCTGCCATTCCAAAATGATCAAACTAGAGTAATAGATTCTTTAATAGCAATACTTTCCCTCTTTCAAATTTTGAATATTTTTTGCTCTTTGCTAGGTTTTGTCTTTTTTTAATTCATTATTTCCTGTTAACCTTGCTTTCAGATAATCATCAAAGTTACAAGAGTAACTTTATTTGCAAATGTTTAGTCTTGTCAGCCCAATTTTCCAAAAATTGTGTAAATAAACATGAGAATAATTAAATAAGTATTTAATATATTTAATTATTTAATCATGTAAATTATGTACTAACCATGAGCATAACTGTTTTCATACCTTTGCTCACATAGTTCTTTCCACTTGAGGAAATCATTTCCTGTAGTTAGGAAATTATATCCCCTAGGGTTCAAATCAAACTTCACTTTTTTTTTTTTTTTTTAGCTTCTTGGGTCACATCCAGCAATGCTCAGGGGGACTTCTGGCTCTGCACTCAAGAATTACTCCTGGCGGTGCTGAAGGGATCATTTGGACTGAACATAGGGACTGAACATAGATTAGCCACGTGCAAGGTAAACACCCTACCCAGTGTACAAGGGATCCAGTCCCAAATTTCACTCTTCTGTAAAGCTTTCTCAGACCATATTAAGTTTAAAATGTCTCTTCCAAAAGAGAGAAAAGAGATGGAGAACCTGCCATGGAGGCAGGCTAGGGGAGGGGGAGGGTATCGGGGACATTGGTGGTGGAAGGTGGGCACTGGTGGAGGGGATGGGTGCTGGAACACTGTATGGCTTTAAACCCAAACATGGACATTTTTGTAATTGTCAAAAATAAATAAATAAATAAATAAATAAATAAATATAGATAGATAGATAGATAAATAAATCACGATCACGATCACGATCTTCCCGTTGATCATCTATTTGCTAGAGCGGGCACCAGTAATATCTCCATATGTCCTGTTTCATGCCAGTAGAGCCAGGGGCATCGGCTTGCTACAGGAACATAAAGAGCCTCAAACCATTATATTAGGTCATGGGGATGACCTAATATAATTGTTACTGGAATTTGGCATATCAAATACAACACGAGAAGCTTGCCAGGCTTGCCGAGTGGGAATGAATAAATAAATAAATAAATATAAAAAACAAAATGTCTCTTCCAGGGCCGGAGTGATAGCTCAGTGGGTAGGGCTTTTGCCTTGCATGTGGCCGACCTGGGTTCGATTCCCTGGCATCCCATATGGTCCCCTCAGCACTGCCGGGAGTAAATCCCGAGTGTAGAGCCAGGAGTGACCCCTGAGCATTGCCAGGTATGACCCAAAAAAGCAAAAAGAAAGAAAGAAAGAAAGAAAGAAAGAAAGAAAGAAAGAAAGAAAGAAAGAAAGAAAGAAAGAAAGAAAGGAAGGAAGGAAGGAAGGAAGGAAGGAAGGAAGGAAGGAAGGAAGGAAGGAAGGAAGGAAGGAAGGAAGGAAGGAAGGAAGGAAGGAGAGAGAGAGAGAGAGAGAGAGAGAGAAAGAAAGAAAGAAAGAAAGAAAGAAAGAAAGAAAGAAAGAAAGAAAGAAAGAAAGAAAGAAAGAAAAGAAAGAAAGAAAGAAAGTCTCTTCCTTCTCTGAAAGCTTAATTTTTATCTGAACCTCTTGTATGATTCAGAGTATACAAAGAGAAGAAGCTTCTTGTTCCTTAAAAACATGCAAACAGGGGGCCGGAGCAATAGCCCAGCAGGTAGGGTGTTTGCCTTGCAGGCAGCCAGCCCATGCCGGCCCGGGTTCGATCCCGGCATCCCATATGGTCCCCGAGCACCGCCAGGAGTTATTCCTGAGTGCAGAGCCAGGAGAAACCCCTGAGCATTGCCGGGTGTGACCCAAAAAGCACACAAAAAAAAATGCATACAGTTTGTTTTCTATTTATTATGCAGGCCCCTGAGAACTCTGTTTTGACTGTTTTATAGAAAGGAATTTTGGAGAGGGAATTTTTGAAAGAGGAATTTTGGAGACAATTTTTAAAGAGGAATCTTGTAAGGAAGTATTTTGTAAAGACAATTTTGGGGAACAGTTTACCTCAATGTATTTTTTGTTTGTTTCAATTACTATTTTCTAGGTACACCCCTACTCCAGAACTCCTGTTCTTCCTTGCCTCGCCATGGACTCTAATGCTCCTACCAACTCAGAGCTCCAGCCAACTTCATCTTTAAAGGAAATGCTGCCCACCACCTGAGTTCCTTTTAAAATACACCCCGACAATAAATTAATGTATTCTTGTTTCTTTTTTTCTAGGTAAAACCTGAGGGAAAATGGACATAAGTTATAATTAAGATTTAGGTTAATTGTTGGTGGGAATGCCGACTGGTACAGTCTTTTGGAAAACAATATGGACATTCCTCCAAAGACTAGAAATTGAACTCCCATTTGACCCAGCCATACCACTCCTGGGAATGTACCCTGGGAAGCCAAAAACAAGAAGCAGAAACACCATCCTTACTTTTATATTCATAGCAGCATTATTCACAATAGCCAGAATCTGGAAACAACCAGAGTGCCCAAAAATTGATGACTAGATAAAGAAAACTTTGGCACCTCTACACAATGGAATACTATGCAGCTGTTAGGAAAAATGAAGTTATGAAATTTGCCAATAAATGGATGGACATGGACAGGATCATGTTGTGTGAAATTAGCCAGAAGGAGAGAGACAGATATAGAATGACTGCATTTATTTGCATGACATAAATATAAATACATATATATACATATTATGATACCAATATCCAAGGTCAGGTGAAATGTGGAACAGGAGGCCTTGCCAAAGGTGGAAACTACCACAAATGTGTGGGAGCAGAGGTTAGGTAAGACAGAGAAAGGAACAGTGGGCCAATAATTGTCGAAAGTCATTACAATCCACAACATGTAAGAGAGGGAAGAGAGAGAAAGAGAGAGAAAGAGAGAAAAGAGATGGGAACCTGCCACGGAGGCAGGCTAGGGAGGGGGGGAGGGTATGGGGGGACATTGGTGGTGGGAGGTAGGCACTGGTGGAGGGGATGGGTGTGAAACACTATATGGCTGAAACCCAAACATGAACATTTTTGTAATTGTCAAAAAAATAGATAAATAGATAAATAAAAAATGATTTAGGTTAGATCAAGGTTCCTAACATCAACCCTATTGATAATCCTTTTGTTCTCTGTGATTTTCTTCTCTGTATTATAGGATACCTAACCAAGCAACTAACCTGATCCGCACCAGATATACCTCTTAGTGTGACAACCAATAAACTCTCCAGATACTGCCAAATCTCCCTAGGGATAGCACTTGTCAACTGAGGGTCCTGAATCCTGTATGGGAGAGTTCTGTAATATCAAAAGAGTGACCAAAAAGATGAGGTCCTTAATATAAAGAAAATGATCCATTTTACTAATTCATATTTACCTTCCATTTTGAGGGCAGATAGTCTGACCACATAAATTGATATAATATATAAAATGTCTTCTAACAATTATAAGAGATTTATCAGTATAGAATAATAGTATTTGTTGTTAAGAAAGGGAGGTCATTTATCAAGCCACCTGTTTCCACTGTATCCCTTTCAATCAAGGATACTTATCACATAAACCCCATTTCAGACCCTTCACCTAGAAAAAAAATTACATTAAAAATCCTTCCAGTAGTTGAAAATGATCATTCTGGACAAGAAATGAGTGATGAAAGTAGGTAAAGAGATAACCTTTATTTTCTTTCTTTTGCTTTTTTTTGGGGAGGGGGTCATACCTGGTAATGCTCAGGGGTTTCTCCTGGCTCTGCGCTCAGGAATTACTCCTGGCGGTGCTCAGGGATCATATGGGATGCCGGGGATCGAACCCAGGCCAGCATGGGCCAACGCGTGCAAGGCAAAAACACCCTACCTGTTGGTCTATCTCTCCGGCCCCAAGAGATAACCTTTAAAGGGATAAATAATAACCCTTAAGGGATACATGATAACTTTTAAGGGATACATGATAGTTTCAGTACTTGTATTTCAAACCATACTTCCCAAAAAGGGGGAGAGAAAGAGAGAAGAAAAAAGGCCTGTGTTGAGGCATATGGGGGCATGGGGGTAGTGGTGGGGGGTGGCAGGAGGGAAACTGGAAACACTGGTGGTGGGAAATGTATAATGGTGACATAATGGGTGTTGGAATATTGTATAACTAAGCCGCAATCATGAACAACTTTGTAACTGTGTATTTCAAGGTGATTCAATTTAAAATTGAAATGTTTGTTGTTAGAACCAGATAGTACAATGGGTAAGGAGCTTGCCTTGCACTTGGCCTACCCAGTTCTGACCCTTAGCATAAGGTTCCCTGAGCACTGCCAGGAGTGACTGCCCAAGTGCAAAGTCAGTAACCCTGAAAACTTCTAGGTATGGCCCCAAAACAAAAATAGATAAATAAATATTTGTAATTAATAGTCCTCCACAAATCTTTCTCTCGCTACTTCTACATTTTAGACATTACAAAACAAAAATTAAAATAACCCCACAAAAACGTAGATTTTTGGTAGTAAATGAAACATCTCTACAGTGTAAGCAACACTTGATTCGTAGTTCTTTTTGCTGTTTTTGTTTTGGGCGAAATCCAGCAATGCTCAGAGACCAGAGAGACCCCACTCCTGGCAGTGCTTGGGGACCATATGCAGTGTCAGAATTAGAATACAAGTATGGCATGGTGACTCAATAAAATTTAAAAAGAGAAAGAAAGAAAGAAAGAAAGAAAGAAAGAAAGAAAGAAAGAAAGAAAGAAAGAAAGAAAGAAAGAAAGAAAGAAAGAAAGAAAGAAAGAAAGAAAGAAAGAGTAAGAAAGAAAGAAAGAGTAAGAAAGAAAGAAAGAAAGAAAGAAAGAGTAAGAAAGTAAGAAAGAAAGAAAGAAAGAAAGAAAGAAAGAAAGAAAGAAAGAAAGAAAGAAAGAGAGAGAGAGAAAGAGAAAGAAAGAAAGAAAGAGAGTAAGAAAGTAAGAAAGAAAAAAGAGTAAGAGAGATAAAGAGAAAGAAAGAAAGAAAGAGAGAGAGAGAGAGAGAAAGGAAAGAAAGAAAGAAAGAAAGAAAGAAAGAAAGAAAGAAAGAAAGAAAGAAAGAAAGAAAAAGAAAGAAAGAAAGAAAGAAAGAAAGAAAGAAAAGAAAGAAAGAAAGAAAGAAAGAAAGAAAGAAAGAAAGACAGACTTTCTAAAAATAAAAGACTTTGTTTAAGAATATCTCACTCGCGGGGGCCAGCATGCAGAGTCTCACAAGTGGCTGGGGAGGCTGGAACTTGGCTCGCGCCGGGCCCAGCTAACTATGGAACCCCGAGGAGGGCAGATGGGTTTTGGGAGTGGGCCCGTCGCCTCTGGGGGTCCCGGAAGCAGCCGGATGAGACTCGCCCATCACACTAGCCACCATTTTCTTGTCTGGACGCTGGGAAACTGCCTCACGACCAGATTAACAGAGCAAAACCAGTTCGAGCCCAGGTAGGCGGCTCCCAGAAGCGGGAATCACTGGGAATTCGTCAGATGGACTCGAGGTCGCCCCTTTCCCCCTCCATTTTGTTGAGCCTGGTGGCCCCGCCCAGGAGCTGCCCGGGGGCCAGCATGCAGAGTCTCACAGCGGCTGGGGAGGCTGGAACTCCGGCTCACGCCGGGCCCAGCTAATTATGGAACCCCGAGGAGGGCAGATGGGTTTTGGGGAGTGAGCCCGTCGCCTCTGGGGGTCCTGGAAGCAGCCGGATGAGACTCGCCCCATCACACTAGCCACCATTTTCGCTGTCCGGACGCTGGGAAACTGCCTCATGACCAGATTAACAGAGCAAAACTAGTTCGAGCCCAGGGTCACGGCCGCTTGCGGCACGCGTCCCTCAAAATAGTGAAACAGTAATGTCTTTTAATGCACTGCATTCCACGAAGAGCAGGAAAGTTTGTTGGGAAGGAGATATAAAGAGGAAAGAAATGAAATACAGAATCCGCCAAGTAGTTGAGGTGCGGGAGAGGGGAGGGAGGTGGGGACAATGGTGATGGGAGATGGGTTTGGGTGGAGGGATGCGTGTTCGAACACTGTAGAACCAAAACTCTACATGAGCATCTTTCAATTGTATGTCTAAAATGGTGTAATAATATTTTCGGGGAAAATAATAAAATTAAATTAAAAAAAAATAAGAATATCTCACTCTTTCAGATTTAAATACTTTCCTGGTTGATCTGTGACACAGCAACCTTTTAGACTGCATCTTATTAAGATACTGACTTTAAGGGTCTAAGTCTTGTATCACTGTATCACTGTCTTCCCATTGTTCATCGATTTGCTCGAGTGGACACTAGTAACATCTCCATAAGTCCTGTCACAAGCAAGGGGTAACCCAAGGGCATCTGCTTGCTCCAGGGACAGGAAGACCCCCAAACCATTCTTCAGGTTATGGAACTGAGGTCCATAAGTCTTGTAACCCTTCTTTATCTGTTCCAAATAAACCTCTTTCTAGACCCATCACTTGTGTCTCTCCACTGACTGGCATTCCAACAGCAGTGGAACTGGGCCTTTTGTGACTCCAGGAAGAGAAATTTTTGCCAGATTCTACTCAGAAGGGATTAGACAGGATAACAGGAGAGATGAAGTGAAGGTATATATATATATATATATCCTGAAAAATTTTCAAATTATAATTCAAACTCATAATTATTACAATTAGAGCCTCTCACACAGAGCTCCACCCAGCAGAAGAGCTGATCACGCCCGGTTCATTAGTGACCCACTCTGCAGCAGTTTTTTCCAAGGTCAGCCAAGATATGCCGATCCAGAGACTCACACACACAGGGCAGAGCTGCTACTTGCTCTCCCTGTGTCCAGCTGATCACGAGGCATCTGGTAGGCATGGCGGGTTCTAGCCCTGGCCCACCACCCCAGCAGAGCCTCACAAGAAGCCAAAAGAAACCCCCCATACCATGAGGGCTGCCATTTTCCACATTCGGGAAAATGGCATTTTCCTTTCTCAGAGCTCCACCCAACAGAAAAGCTGATCACAGCATGGCTCCGCGGCTGCTTTGTGGCCGTGCAGTTCATCAATAATTGCTTGAGTTTTGAGGTGACTATTAGAGTATCCCACCAGCATGGCAGAGCCTGGCAAGCTACCCATGTCGTATTTGACATGCCAAATACCAGTAACAATTATAGACCTTATTCCCATGACCTGATGGAATGGTTTGAGGCTCTTTATGTTCCTGGAGTGGGATGATGCCCTTGGGCTATCTCGTATGTGACAGGACGTATTGAGATGTCACTGGTGATCGCTCGAGAAAATCGATGATATACGGGGAAGACAGTGATACAATGATACAGAGCCTCTCAAAGTATGATGATCTAGTATCACCAAGGAACTTGTTACAAATATGATTTCCCAAGATCGATCCCTAAGACATTACAAACTCTGGGTGGGGCACAGCAATCAATACACATGCCCTCAGTAATTATGATGTTTGTGGACACTTTAGACTGTTGGCTAACCTATGAATCTCTAAGAAGTAAATCTCACCTCCAAGCTGACAACTGGTGACCTCTATTGAAAGGGAAAAATCAGAAGCAATTTGGGATTCCCATGATTTTCCCAACTTTAGTTTCATTTCTTCAGTGTTCCTAGTTCTAATTCTTGAAACATGCCTCAGTAAATTCCCTCATTTACTTAAGCTGGTTTGGTAAAGTTTTGTTGTTTGAACCCAGAGATTCAATTAATCTAAATGGAAAGGAAGAAAAAATACCAACAACAAAGCTAGAACCAAAGCCTGATATTGTCGAAAGTAAAGCTATGAGGTCTTAGAAAAGTTCCTATTCCTTGGGCAACACTGAGGTTGTATAATATTTAATATACTAAACATTGGCTTTTCTGGATTACTTCAACTCTGTAGATCCCTTAAGATAGATCCCTATATTTCTTTTGTTTTACTCACTGACTCCAGGTCTTTAAAGCAACATAAAACAAAAACTGAGAAACCCCAACTCTGTTTCTCCTCTCTTTCAAAAATATTGTCTATTTATTGTAAATAAATAAATATTGTAAATATTTATTTATTGTAAATATTGTCAGGTCTGCTTTCAATAAGAAGGCCTATTTGGTGTTCTAATTCCTTTTCAATTTTAAAATTAAAACTTCACATATCATACAATTGGAATAAGTTCTGCCATGAAAATGTATATAGAAAAACTTGAACATGGAAACAAAGCACACTTGCATAAAAATATAATCATTTTGTGGGGAGAATTTTTCTCCATAAAAATACAACTCATTCAAATCATCACTATTAAATAAAATGAGGGGACCAGAACAATAGTACAGCGGGTAGGGTGTTTGCCTTGTAGGCGGCCAACCTGGGTTCAATCCCCAGCATCCCATATGGTCCCCTGAGCACCGCCAGGAGTAGTTCCTGAGCGAAGAGCCAGGAGTAAACCCTGAGCATTGCCAGGTGTGACTCAAAAAAGCAAAAAATAAATAAATAATTAAATAAACTCCGCTTGCCTCTTTTAAAAAAAAAGTAAAATTATTTCAACATAACTATTATAAAATCAATAGTAACCTGAACTAGTGAGAATATAATCTACTAAGCTCTTAAATTCAGTATTATATAACTTCCTAGCTCCAACAAAAGAGGAACACTGGTATTGTTTTGACTCATAAATTCTCACCCTAGCAGACTTTTCTTTGATGCTGAAATAAAAACAGTAACCAAGTGTATTGATAGACAACTCATTACAATGAGAACCGGAGGTTTCAAAACTAGACAAAGATTTTTCTGTATCTCCCAGATACCAGGGAACATAAGGGAAATAGTCTCCAACTATTTGGAGACTCTAAATCTCCAAATAAGAACAAACTCTAAATCTGCTCAGTAGCAAAGTAAGTTCATTAGAAACTATAGAGCTAAAAGTACAGTTTTTAAGAGCAGAAAATGTTTCCAAGAAGGATGAAGAAAAAAATATTTTAAGAGAAAATAGAACAAGACGGGGGGAGATCTTTCAAGGGAGTAAAAACTATGAGTCTCTCTGTGTCCCTTGAAAGGTTTTGATCCAACTCTATTTGTTATCCTAGAAAAGCTCTTCTGAAGAAAGGTCTTAGTGTAAGAACGGCTTGAAAGAAGCCAACCCCATGGAAATAGGACGGCACAGCCATTTATTAATGTCAAATATGCTGCCTGCATGAATTAGCTAGCCTGTCTTTTGGACGACATACAGAAAAGTTCTCCTGCACCTGCCTCTTAGTGTGCTGACACTTCTGCCTTTATTGACAACAGCATCAACCACCAGAAAATATAATTTAAGAAAGAAAATACTCAACTACATTCTATCTTCTGAATAGCTGATTCACTAGTTTTTAAAGGCTTTTTACTAAAGTAAAATCAGTGACCACAGCATTTAAAAGCTTGCTCACATACAGAATGAAAAGCAAAGGAGTCATTTTTCCTAAACTGGCAGAATTTAACCAAATTATCACAAAACTGACCTTAAAAACAAAGAAATGGAATAGAAAAGGGCCTGATTTCTTACTGGCAGTACCACAGTGGCAAGTATCCCAGAACTAAGAAGAGCTGCCAAGTAGACGAGAGAAAAGTAAAGATCCTTCCAAAAACAACTAGCTTGTGCACACAGTATTCCCAAGAGCTTGAGTGAGCTTCAAAAGCCACACACAGGTAGAAGGTCCAGCATTATTCTTTATTTACAGAACAGTTCAAGGTCATTAAATCAAGTACAAAAGAAATGGTTCCCTTTTCCTGGATTAGTACCAGTATCTTCCTACCACCTGCAATTACATCATTTGTATCTTATTATTTTCCCTATGGTAGGGCAAAGGTGAGGAGTGGCAAAGGACCAGACTTCAGTCTCAAGGCTGAAAGAAATCTCAGATCAGAGAGGGCACTTGCTTGCATGCAACTGACCTGAGATCAATCCACGGCTTCTCATAACGTCTCCCAAGACCTACCAAAAGTAATTCCTGAATACAGAGTCAGGAGTAACCTCTGAGCATTGCCAGGTGTGGCAAAAAAAAAAAAAAAGTTGAAAGAAATCTAAGCTTGCAAAGAAACAAAGGAGTAACTCCCCTCTTGCACAAGGCAGTCAGAAATTCTATTCCAGTCTGGAGGCCCCTGATTACAGAGGAAAGCTGTCACAAAGGAACTCTTCCTAGAGGTGGCACCAAGATGGGAAGGACCTGAGCTTATGAAATGATTTTCATCCATCTCAAAAGTCACCTCACTAAATCTAATGACAAATAGGGTAGGGGCTCATAACAAAGAGAAACTAAAGTGGATATAGGCGAAATGAACATTAAAAAAAAGAAATTGCGAATGATCAAAAGTTGCTTAGTACTTCTTTCTTAGGGCTGTTATAGAAATCTTGAATCCACCGCTTCATATATTTAACTTCCAAGGAGCGGGCTAGTAACACAGACACGGGATCAAAGGGATTCTTGGCTCGAAGATCTAGATGATGGGCCCCCTCTGGTATGATGACAGCAATCAAGGTGTTTGTAATGTCTTTGGTTACTCCACCTCCTATCCAGGGGTCCAGTTCACCATTGCTGCAAATGAAGAAAAGAAAAACATGATTGTTGGTTTTCATATTTATACCTCAAAAAAATTAGAAGATGTACAAAATCTAAAATTAAAACCTGACGGATTTTATCTGAGGATTTAATTTGTCACATAGAAAAGTGCTTTGTACTAAATTATTAAATATCTTTACAAGTAGTTGTTAAGAAAACAGAACCAGAGAAGAATAGTAGTGACCCATAAAACAGGACTTGGAGGGCGGAGTGATAGTATAGCGGGTAGGGCGTTTGCCTTGCACGCAGCCGACCCAGGTTCGATCCACGCGGCATCCCATACGGTCCCCCGAGCACCGCCAGGATTAATTTTTGAGTGAAGAGCCAGGAGTAACTCCTGAGCATTGGTGGGTGTGACACAAAAAGAAAAAAAAAAAACAGGACTTGGAATTTAGAAACCTGGATTCCAATCCTAAATTCATCACTCAAAATCCCTATACTCTTACAAAAATGACAGGACTTGGTTTCCTTACCTGTAGAATAGAAACAGAAAGACCTACCTCATAAGGTTCTTCTAAGAAAAACCAGCTGGCACATATGGAAATGTTTAATAAGCATAACTGTCAAGCATGTAAGAGTTTCTCAGTCATTGTGGGTTCCTTCTTTCCTAGGACATTTCATCATCCAATGGTGAAAAGACTCCGAAAATTTAAAATCCTAATTATATATTAACTTTTTTAACAAGCAAATATTTTCCCCTGCTTTTTTAAAGCAGTACGTCCTAATAAAGGACCATAAAAATAGGTGGTAGAAGGGAGGGGAAAAAAACCTCCCTTGGGTCTGGAATCAGACTGAACTGTGGTAGTACTCAAACAAAAACATCACCATGGCCGCGCCAGACATAAGTCTTGGGCCTGGGACCCTGAGGATTTTCTCCTTGTTGACCCCAGTTGTCAAAATCTAACAGCATTACATGATAAAGGAATTCCATCGGAACAGAGGTATTATCAGTAGTGCTCTGGTATAAACAACTGCACAAATCAATACGCAAAAAAAATGTTCATGGCTTCTCTTTCATTATTTTATATAGGTAAGCCATGTTCTTTGGGGATTGATTTTATTTTGTTTGTTATTTTGGGGTTGTATTGTTTTGTGTTTTTTGGTCACCCAGCAATGCTCAGGGGTTACTCCTGGCTCTGTGCTCAGAAATTACTCCTGGTGGGGTCGGAGCAATAGCATAGCGGGTAGGGCATTTGCCTTGCATGCAACCAACCGGGTTCGATCCCGGCATCCCATATGGTCTCCCAAGCACCGCCAGGAATAATTCCTGAGTGCAGAACCAGGAGTAACCCCTGAGCGTTGCCGAATGTGACCCAAAAAAGCAAAAAAAAAAAAAAAAAAGAAATTACTCCTGGCGGTGCTCGGAGGACCATATGTGATGTCGGAAATCAAACCCGGTTTGGCCATGTGCAAGGCAAATGCCCTACCCGCTGTGCTATCGCTCTGGCCCCTGGGCACTGCTTTTGTAATAGTAACTTTATTATACAAAGATATTGTTTCTAGGAGACTTTTGGTAGAGTTTTTAGGATTTTCTTAGTATCATTTCATCTGCAAATACTGAAAGCTTGGCTTCTTTCATTCCTATATACAAACAATTAGAGAAAAGAAAGACATTTAAAAAAAAACAAACCTATTTACACAATGTGTCTCTGAAAATCAAGTACTTTAGAATCAGCTTAACTAAGAGGTGAAGGACTCATACACACAAAACTACAAAACACTACTTCAAGAAATAAAAGAGGGGATGGGGAGAATTAACATTGTCAAGATGGTAATACTCCCTAGAGTTTTGTACAGATTCAATGCAGTCCCTATAAGGATACCCATGACATTTTTCAAAGAAATTGACCAAACACTCCTGAAATTCGTATGGAATAATAAACCCGCATGGATAGCTAAAGCAATCCTTGGGAAAAAAGAAGACAGGAGGCATCACCTTTCCCAACCTCAAACTGTACTACAAAGCAGTAGTAATTAAAACAGTGTGGTATTGGAATAAAAACAGACCTGTGGACCTAGGGAATATAGTTGAGTATCCTGACACCCACCCTCAAAGACATGATCAATTAATCTTTGATAAAGGTGCAAAGAGTCCAAACTGGAGTAAGGAAAGCCTCTTCAACAAGTGGTGCTGGGAAAACTGGACAGCTACATGTAAAAAAATGAATTTGGACCTGTGTCTAACACCTTGCACAAAAATCAGATCAAAATGGATTAAAGATCTCAATATCAGACCTGAATCCATGAAGTACGTTGAAGAAAATATAGGAAAAACCCTCCACAACATTATAGAGTACCCAAGAACTGATGACTGGATAAAGAAACTTTGGTACATCTACACAATGGAATACTATGCAGCTGTTAGGAAGAATGAAGTTATGAAATTTGCCTATAAATGGATGGACATGGAGAGGAGCATGTTGAGTGAAATTAGCCAGAAGGAAAAAGACAGATATAGAATGACTGCATTTATTTGCATGATATATATATGAGATACCAATATCCAAGGTCAGTCTAAACATGGATTAAAAGGTCTTATCATTGGTGGCAGGAAATGGGCACTCATGGAGGGATGGGTGCTGGAACACTGTATGACCGAAACCCGAACATGAATATCTTAGCAATTGTATATCTCACGGTGGTATAATAAAATATTTAAAAAATAAAAATAAATAAATAAATAAATAAAAGAGGGCACAAATAAATGGAAACACATATCTGCCCATGGATTGGTAGTGTTCACATCAACAATTTGGCAATAATCCTCAAAGCATTATACAGATTCACTGCAGTTCCTTTTTAAGGATATCCATGACATTTTTTTTTAAAAGAAATAGATCAAGTATTCCTAAAATTCATATGGAACAATAAGCACCCAAGAAAAGCTAAAGAATTCCTTGGGAAAAGGAGATGTGAGTTATCACCTTCCCCAATTTCAAACTGTATTACAAAGCAATAGTAATTAAAACAGCATAATATTGGACTGAGGTCAGTGGAATACAGTTAAATATCCTGACACAGACCCTCAAATATATGATCATTTAATCTTTTATTAAGGACTAAGAAATATGAAGTGGATCAAGGAAAGCCTCTTCAGAAGTGGGGCTGGGAAAACTGGGCAGCCACATGCAAAAAAGATAAGCTCAGACCTTTCTAATGTCAGGCACAAAAGTCAAATAAAAGTGAATTAAAAATAAAATAATAAAAATTAAAAAATAAAAGAGAATTAAAAATGACCCTCAACATAAGACCCTTTCTTTAAAAACTGAACATAATAAAAAAATAATTGCAGAAAAAAATTGCAAGGGGATGCAGATATAGTTTAGTAGTTCAGGATTAGAACATTTGCCTTGCATGTATGTAGTCCTAGGTTTGGTGTCCAGCACCAGACACCCTCGCACATGCGTCTGCGGCAGCACAATACACACACACACACACACACACACACACAGAACTTTTTAGCAAGGGAGGAAGATAATGGGAAGGTACCAATGGACAATGGTAGAGGGAGAGAGATATTAGTACATTGGAGGCAGATGTAGTGTAGTAACATGTTTCCCCTTAAATTTAAAATATCTATACCATATAAATCACAGTTACTTCAATTTTCTAAAAAAGTGTGAAACAATGAAAAATGTTTATAATTACTAATAATAGTAACAGTATATAAGGCAAACATGGAACCAAAATGCTGCTTCATTTTTGTTTTTTGTTTTTTACCATTTTAATTTTGTTACTACTGTATTTTTTAGTCTTTAGCTACATTGGTAAGAGAGTGTGAGAGCATGTCTCCTTTCAGTACTGTCCGTCTTTTGAGGAATCAGAAAGCAGGATGAAGAGTGCACTGACTGCCTGGATGCTATGTTCTTTTCTAAGCTAATCAACAATGTTTTCTATAACCAAAAATTTTCCTGGGTCAGCAAAACTCACCTGAAAATGATGTTTGTGTGTGAACTGATATTTTTGCCTCCATACAAAGTAGGGATCCAAGAGGGCCTTGGTCTTACACGCCATTGTTTAAAACATTCATCAGAGAACGCCTTCAGGTTCCATGAATGAGGTTCAAACATGTCGTCAACACCATTAGAACAAAAGGGCATGACCATTTCTGTGCAAGCCTGAAAAAGCAACCAGAAAAGAAACCACTGAAAAAATGGGCACAGAAAAGTCAAATTGCACATGGATGAACCCAGAGCCATGGCAGAGCCTGGCAAGCTACCCATGGTATATTCGATATGCCAAAAACAGTAACAATAGAGAAGAACTGGAAAAGGGACAGACCAGATGCTCAGTTGCACTGCCGGCCACATGGAGCAGCCCATGGAGTCTCTGAGGAATCGGCTAGTCTCTGGCTGAGACCAACGTAGCTCCTAGGGTAAAGCAGTCATGTGGGGGGGAAGCCACGCTGGCCAGAGTGGAGCAGAGATTTGGGCTCCTCCCTCTCCATGCCGGTGGGCGTGGCTACAGGCTCACAGCCTCTGCAACCAGATGAACCAGACAAGGGGGCAGACCAGACGCAAAGCTGTGACAGTACGCAGCCACGCAAGAGGTTTAGACAACAAAGTAGGCTAGGACCAGGTCCTTCCCAGATCTTTCACATCTGTATACCATAATGATCACTGTAGTTGCAACAAACTGTGGAGGTTGATGGGGAATGAGGAACTATAATGTCACACTAGAATTCACTACTGAGTATACACATAGATAACTGCATCATAAGTTGATGGGGAATGAGGAACTATAATGTCACACTAGAATTCACTACTGAGTATACACATAGATAACTGCATCATAAACCATAAGGCAAGTCACAAGGTGTAGGAGAAGAGATATACAGAGAAATAGAGATAGAGAGAAAGATAAGAGACTCAGAGGCACGGGGAGAGCTGCCAGCCAGCTCTCCCCTAGCTCAGCTGACCATGAGGCTCCCAGGAGGCAACATGGGTTTTGGGAGCCGGGCCCATCATTTCTGTAGGGCCTCGGAAGCAGCCGGATAAGACTCACTCACCATAATATCTGCCATTATCATGGTCCGGATCCCACAGCTCATCAGAACCCACCCAAGAGAGATGCTGATCTCCAGACCAGTTCAGAGCAGCCGAATTTGAGCCTAGGTAGGAGGCTCTCAGAGGAGGAAGTCACAGGGCATTCCTGGAGATGGAGCTGGGGTACCCCTTCCCCTCTCTGACCCAACACGGAGGCCTGGTGGCCCTGCCCACAAACTTCCTTGGGGCTCTTGGTCATAATGCAGAGACTCAGAAGCATGGGGGGAGAGCTGCCATCCGGCTCTCCCCTAGCTCAGCTGACCATGAGGCTCCCAGGAGGCAAGATGGGTTTTGGGTGTTGACCCATCACCTATGTGGGCCTTGGAAGCAGCCGGATGAGACTCGCTCACCATAATAACCACTATTTTCATTGTCTGAACCTGGTACATCAAACTGGTGGAACCAATCATATTCTAGAATATATTACAATCTACAATGTGTAAGAAAGAGAGAGCGAGGGAGAGAGAAAGAGAGAGAGAGAGAGAGAGAGAGAGAGAGAGAGAGAGAGAGAGAGAGAGAAAGGAGATAAAGAACCTGCCATGCACACATCCAAAACAGCAAGAACAACCGGTGCTGGCGTAGATGTGGGGAAAAAGGGACTCTGATCCACACTGTTGGTGGGAGTGCTGACTGGTCCAGCCCTTTTGGGAAAACAATATGGGCATTCCTCCGAAAACTAGATATTGAGCTCCCATTTGATCCAGCAATAGCACTCCTGGGAATATACCCGAGAGACCGAAAAACACATAGCAGAAACGCTATCTGTACTTCTTTATTCATCTCTGCGCTATTCACTATAGCTAGAATCTGGAAACAACCTAAATGCCCAAGAACAAAGGACTGGCTAAAGAAACTGTGGTTCATCTACACTATGGAATACTATGTGGCTGTCAGAAAAGATGAAATTATGAAATTTACCTGCAAATGGATGGACATGGAGACTATCATACTGAGTGAAATTAGTCAGAAGGAAAAGGACAGATGTAGAATGACTGCATTTGTTAATAGGATATAAATAGATATCATTGTTTTACTAAGTGTGGGAAATCGTAATGGCAGATTAAAATTCACCATTGAATATACACAAAGAGACTTAAGTGATAAACTCTAAATATCTACAGGGCTAGCCACAATGTATAAAATAAGAGGGAGAGAGATGCAGAGACAGAGAGACAGAGAAAGAGAGGAAACTGGGGTACCTGCTATTAAGGCAGCATGGGGGGGGGGGCGGGGGGGGGTGGGGTACATTGGTGGTGGAAATGGGGCACTGGTGGAGGGATGGGTGCTGGAATACTGTATTACCAAGAACCAATTGTGAACACCTTTGTTATTGTATGTTTCACGGTTGTATAATAAAAAAAATTTTTAAAAAAAGTAAATCAAGTCTGTGTCTACTTGGTAAAGACCAGAAAGCACTGCAGGACCACAAAAAAAAAAGAACCTGCCATGGAGGAAGGCTGGAGGAAGGGGGGGGGAGGTAGGAACATGGTGATGAGAGATGGGCAAGGGTGGAGGGATGGGTGTTGGAACACAGTAGAACCAAAACTGAAACATGAACATCTTGTAATTATATATCTAACGGTGGTACAATAAAATATTTTTAAAAAATATGTAATGATGATTTAATGCAAGAGGAAAGTTACTGCTGGCCTCATAAAGTTCAGTTAAGAGCCTAGATCCGATTAGATGACAGAATCCTGTAAACTCTCTGTAAGCACAACCACAGAAATGAGAGCAAGACTCACTGGGGGAAAATCACACACACAGACCTGATAGCTCCAGCCCTGAGATCCCAGACTGCTTGTTGTTGTCTCTGATAAATTCATACATTTGGCCTGGCCAGAATAATTATAATACACATTCAGAGCTTCATAAAGATTCTTCAGCAGCTGTGTATCATTTACATTTGAATTTTCCAAGTTCTTGCATACCACCTGTCATTTTGGAGAGATAAATGGCCAAAGTTATAGTTTGATAAACACAGAGTACAATTTTCATTTGATCATTACAAAAATGGTAAGTTTCTCACTGCATGACCTGATCACTCCTACTACCTGACTATAATATCCTTCACAAAAGATATACAAAACCCCTTCTTACCACTCACTCATCTCTGATAACTTTCTTCCAGTCTTGCTAAACAGTCCCATTATCCCAAACTCATTTCCCTCTCTTTGCTTTTGCTCACCCTATAATGGTCTTTTCCACTCTACCACCATACCAATTAGTGACAAACAGCAATTCATACTGGGATTATGTATCACTTCCTCTCCGAGACCAGCCTTGTCCTGGTCCATAACTGAGGAGAACCAGATCATACTACAATGCACATACCCACTTTTTAATTATGGCATGAGGGAAACAAATACAGTTTCTTAATATACCTGAAATTTAATTTTTAAACATTTGATTCTTGGACAGTTTCTATATTTTTGTAAGGTTTTTTTTTGGTAAAACCTTGGAAGAAATTCTGTGATGTCTTTTTTTTATTTTACTATGCAATTATAGAAAAATATAAAACCAAATGAACAGACTCAAGTGACAAGGTTCAAGAACCAACACGTGCAATAACCACACCTACTTTACTTTCTATTCCTAGAACAAAGGTGAACACTCTGGAAAAACTAAAAGAGTATTAGAAATTCCTCTTGCTCTCCTCTTAAAGAGCACAGAAATCACAGAAATAGTCTGACATTCTAATATTGGTACCGAATTAATCAGCTCTACACCAAATACTTTGATACTCTCAGCCCCAGTATGCCAGAGAAAGATTATAATTTTAGAGCTTTAAATGTTCCATACCTATGCAGATAAACATTTAAATAAGAAGAAAAAGGGAACAAGAAAAAATTTTAAGAGGAAGGAAAGAAGACAGATTTAAAACAAAACAAAAGACCAATCTCTGAGAGAGCATGGTCCATCCACATTAGAGAAAGGATTAAGCAGATACATTCAGCTTTTCTAACAGATTTTCTTTTCTCTAAGGCTTCAATACCCCTCTCACACTCACTCAGATAATCACATTAGTTTTGTCGGTAAAATCTCTCTTTTCATAGAATGTACCTAAACCGCTTAAACCACCCAGAGAGGTTGCATACATTATCAAATAGCAAGACAATCGGATGGGATTTTCCATCTAATGTCTTATTATTTCACTGTATCTACTATCTGCACGCTTAAAGAAGTAAACCCAAAGATCTGGTAAATTGTCAGTTAAAAGACAATGCCAAAATAAAATAACACTAGCCTTAAAAACTGTGCTTGAAGTTGGAAAAAAAAACGAGCAGTTTTTATGCTGACAGCAGTCAAAGACTGAGAGGGGATTTCTATTTCACTTTCTCCTCTTCCTTGTGTTCTAGCAGCCAATTCCATGATTATTTCTGCATGAATGTTGCAGCCTCTGTTAATACCAAATAAAAGCAAATGGGGTCTCGTATGCTAAATCCAAAGATAAATTAAGAAGAACGATACTTGAGCTGACACAAAAGTGGCATTCAGTCCCAGCCTGTGGTTCCATTAGAACAGCGAACTGTACATTGTGGAGGCAGAATTGGAAATCATCAGCTTTGTTTCATAACCCACTTGTTACATATTATATCACCATCCTAAAACCCCAGTTAAAGACTCAAATAGGGATGGCTGTTTGTCAACCCTTTAGAAAGGAGGAAGTGTATCAGAGGGAGGAGGAGTTCTGCTTAAATGGAATTATCCAAGTGAAAGAGCGGTCCCCAACTGGGTAGTGTTCCAAGGATTAGTGGGTTGGGAGAACACAGAGAGGGTCAAGAAAAGAGAAAGAGAATGAACAGTGAACGAAAGTGATCTGAAGCTAAAGACCTTGGAGAAATACATGTAGTGGGAAAGGTCTAAAATCACATACAGTGTAACTGGAGAAAGATGCAGGCAACATAAATTTTGGGGGGTTTTATCACTTTTATTTAAGTACCAGGATTTACAATACTGTTAACTGTACTTTCAATACAAACATCATTCCAACCCTACCCTTCACCAAAGTGCCCGTTTCCCTCCATCAGTGTCCCAAAGACTCCTCCCCTCCCAGCCCTCTCCCAAGTAAGCTCAGTTCTATCGGTTAAATCCCCAGTTCTGATGACTGGTCATTTGTTGTTCCCTTCCTATGCTTCTTTGTATCCCACATATGAGATCATTTTTTAAAAGTTTATTGTGGAGGTGGTGACACTTAGATTAAAGCTAAACTCAAATTCCATAAAACTGTAAATCAATGATAAATTGAAAAGTATTTTTCCAGAACTATTTCTTTTTTGTGTGTAGGTATAGAAATTTAAAAAATTCAGTGTGAATAATTCTAAGCTAATACATTTTTAAATTAACATGATTTAGATAAATCCTACAAATACACAATTTAATAAGAGTTGAGGAGGAGGAGAACTAAGAAAATTTTAAGGGAAATTCGAATAGGCCTATAAAGGTATGAAAGTGTGTATTATCCTGAAAAAAGGAGGCCAGGCTTTATGTCAGAAAATACATTACAGAAAATGCTAAGTATCTGCATTATTAAATAAAAGATTATAATAAAACTCTACAGATAAGAAAAATCTGAATAGACACAGAACATTCAATATAATTGAAAAATTATTGTAAAAGCATAAAATCTTTAGTAGTCTATGAATATACCAATCTTTCTTGATTTGTAAAAAGATAACCATAAGCACCATAAGTGAATGCCATCCTCAATGGACAAGTACTGAAAAGCTTGTCGTTTAAATAAGCTTTTTTAAAGCTTCTTATAAAACTGGTAAGACTATAAATTCCCTAAATTGTTTCCTGTCCATGAGGCTTTCTATGCTTATAAATCTGAATGATAATTTAGCTGAATAGTATATTCTTGGTAAGGTGTTTATTTCAATGAGTACTATATACTTTCATTGTACTCTATACTGCCATTCTCATCTGACTTTGGAAAGCCTCATTTAATACATCTGTTGTGACTCTTGAGTTTTCCTTTATATACAAGTTCCTTTTTGTTTTTGCTTTTCTTTCTTGGGGGGTCACACCCGGTGATATATGAGATGCTGGACTGAACCTGGATCAGCTGCATGAAGGCAAATACCCTACCCATTGTACTATCACTATGGCTCCCTAGAAGATCCTTTTAATAAATCTTGCTGTTTTCAATATTCTCTCTTTGGATTTTGTCATTCTGAGTACAGTGTCTTGGAGTTTTCCTATTTGTGTCTATTTTTGCTAGTGCCCTTTAGGCATCCTGGATCTGGGTGCCGCATTCCTCAACTCTGGAGGAGTCTTATCTATGAGGTCTTTAATTATTGAGTCATCATAAAATTAATCTTTCTGGGATTACAATGATTCTTAACTTGTTCCTCTTGAATTCATCTTCTAGCTTTCTGGTGTGTTATTTATTTATTTTCAGACTTTTCCATCATATATTGCTTCTAGTTTTTCTCCATTTAATTCTGAAGCTCCTGGCGGAGCTTAGGAAACCATGTGGGACGCCAGGAATTGAACCCGGGTCTGACACATGCAAGGCAAACACCCTACCTGCTGTGCTATCGCTCTGGCCTCCAAGAACATCAAATTTTAAGGTGCAATATGTCCTTAAATTTCCCAGGTTTTTTTTCACTTCCAACATTTTATTTGATCTTCAGCAAATAAGCCCAATTAAGTATGTATCATTATCCCTTTCTGCAGAAGACATGGAAATTTGGGGGAAAAGATTGCCTTGCTCAAGATCCACAAGGACAGTTTCTGATTAAGCCCTCAACTTTTAGGATCCAAGTGAGTTCTATTTCCTTTCAACTTTGTTGCATGAAGATCATCCACTTATAATGTAACACATTTCAAAATATTAGCAGTTGACAAAATTATAGTACAACGACCACAGTGCCATTTATTAAGCATTGATAATGTGCTTACACATACATAATTCCACGTGCCTTACATATCTGATAAAGATTAAGTAAACTGTTTTATGAAGTGCACGGCACAGGAATTAATACATAGAAATGACTATATTAACAGTAACTATCAGTCTTGTGATTCCATAATTCATTAATTTATCTCTAATTTCAAATGAGAAAACAGGTATAGAAAAGTTAAGTATCACTTTCAAGTTTAAGTAAACAAATGACACAAACCAAGAACTCCAGTGACCACATATATCCGGGATGTCTTTTGG
Source organism: Cryptotis parvus (assembly GCA_021461705.1). Classification (NCBI taxonomy): domain Eukaryota; kingdom Metazoa; phylum Chordata; class Mammalia; order Eulipotyphla; family Soricidae; genus Cryptotis; species Cryptotis parvus. Next base: position 37,815 of record JAJIBD010038529.1, read on the forward strand.
TGCTGAAAGTCAAAGATTAAACACAGAAAAATGAGAAGTGTTCTATTAAGAGATTAAAGGATATTTTCCTGTTACCTTGACAGGCCAAGCAGGCAAAGGCTGTAAAAAAAGTTAGATTCATAAGGGTAGTTCGCCATAGCAAGATTGATCCAAGTTTCGGAGAGCCAATCTTTCAAGTGTTCAACATCGTTAGAATCTTTTAAAGGACTGCATAAATGAAAGGTTGAAGAGAGCCAATTCAAGCCAGTACCTGGGAAAAGAATGACATTGCTGAAACCTAAAAGCAGTACCAATAGAAGACTTTATAGATAATTTATTCTTCAACTGTATTTGAGAAAACTCAATCTTCAAGAATATTTTTCCAATAGCCAATAAAATATTTTCAGAACAGTTGTATAACCCCTGGTAAATAAACCGTGTATCCTTGAGGCTCTTTCCAGAATTAGTAACCTGAATTATTCTACATATAAAACATTATTAAAACAAAAGGAAAAAAGAAGAAAACAAAAAATGGATAAAAGAAACCGAGAACACATAACTATAGGTTAAAAGGTGAATATAACTGAAAAACAAGGAGCAACTAAAACTGCATTGTGCAAAAGACACAGAAAAAATACACACCATGCAATTCAAGTACTAAAAATCCATGAGCAAGCAAAGTTTATTAAATAATTTATGATTCTAGAAGTAAGGATAGTAATAGGGTAATAGTAATGGGATAAGGACAGTATAGATAGTATAGACTTGAGATATGTACCCTGGGAGTTGGGGGAATGAAAATTCTTATCTGGGACACTGATTACATTATGTATTCACTTGTGAAAAGTCATAAAGCTGTATATCTTTATATGTTATAGCGATATATTAATTTCATACTAAAAAAGAGGTTACTAAAAAATATTGAGGAGCTGGATAGATAGTCCAACAGGCAAGGCACTTACCTTGCACACAACCAACCCAGATTCTATACCCAGTATCCCATATGGTCCCCTGAGCACCTTCAGGAGTAATTCCTGAGTGTACAGACAGGAGTAACCTGTGAACCTCACTGCGTATGACCCAAAAAAAAAAAAATTATTGAACTTAACAAGTGAAAAGCAAACTATCCACCATTCCATTATTTTTATTTCAACTTACCTGTATTTCTAAGTCGATTAATGGCATTCCAGGACATGCGGATACTCTCTGAACAATTTGAGCCACTTTTCTTAAAATCTCTAGTTACAATATTCAAAAATACACCACAAGGTACCATATTCTCAAACTGCCAAATGGGAGCAGAGGCTGCAAGTGCTCTAAATGGTAAGAAAAACATAGAAGGAAGATGATGGAAAAGATAAGTCAGGAAACTGAAATTTAACCTAATATTAAAAAAAAGAGAAACAGTGAGATGAATTTTTTGAATACTGTGAAATACTGAAATGATAATGATAGTGAAAGAATAATAAGAAAACAACAAAACTATTAATGATATAGAAATAAAAGTCTCAGAACAAAAGAATAAAAATAAGGTTTATCCTAAACCCAAATCAAATCCCTAAGATTACCTAAACAAACAAGAAGTACTTATATATAACATAAATGTATTTACCCAACGACCATATGGGGATATTTCATCCTGAACCAGGCTGCAAGCATGCCACCATAAGAGCCCCCTAGGGCAATGACAGGTTGATTTTTAACTCCGGGTATGCTTTGTCTCAAGTATTTGATTAACTCTGCAAAATCAGCCAAAGCTTGTTCTGATGTCAGAAAATTCAAGTGTTTAGAATCCTAAAGAAAAAAAAAAAGAAAAGAAAAGACAAAAACAAAGAATGTGGGTATAAATGTGTATAAAAAAATCACAATTTAGGTATTATACTGATCCAGGACTCTTTTTTAAAGAAAGGTCAGAGTAAGATCTAAGTTTACTCAAAACAGAATTTCTATGCAATTGAGTTAAAGTGTACAATTTTTTTTATTGATATGGTATATTAAGTTGATTAACTTGCGAATGTTAAACCATCCTTGCATCCCTGGAATGAATCCTATTTGTCATGGAGCCAGAAATAGTCCTAAGCATAGCTGGGTGTGGCCCAAAAACAAACAAAGGTGTAGAAGAGCTTCAAGGTATTCAAGATGTATACCCAAAACAGTATTGTATATTTTGATTTCAAGTTCATTATCATTTCTTTTCCACTGCAGGATATATACTTAGAAAATATTCTAAACTTTCAAAATGTCACTTTTAAACTTAAAAGTAAAAAATATATTTACCTTGAATGACATGGAGCCAAAGGGTAGAGACTCTCCATAATATCGATGTTCAGCAAACACCAACATAGCTTTCAATTCCTCAGCCACATCCCACCATGAACCCCCTAGGAAGAAAGAATATTTATTCACAGCACAAAATCAGAATGTGAAAGAGTCATCAAACCTTTCTACAAATAATATGCGATAAGCATTAAACTAGACCATAAAGAATTATCTGAGAAACTGTACAATTTACTATATTTGCTCTATAGATAAATGATACCACTGCTATTTCATTGTCAATTATATATATTGCATACTGAATTAGAAAACAAAGAAAAATAAGCTCAAACTGCCCAAATACAAGTTTACAAACTCTCCTTTATTCTGACATCTGAGCCTTAGAATCAATATTGCCTAAAATAATCAAACTACACTATATAAACCAACATTGTAGGACTGATCTTAGGATATCTAAGTTTATCTCCTCCTCACAGTAATTCATAATATGAAATAAATGAATCGATTCCAGTTGAAAACTAAACAAACAAAAAACAAATAAATAAATAGATAAATGAGACAATAGTACAAAGAAACAGTGAATGTCAATGGAGCTAAACTCAGGCTGAAGAAGCAATTTAATGAAACTGATGCAGAAAGTGCGTAACAAGTGATGAGTTGCCTACATTCACTTTAGAGGTCACGATCACGAACTTCCCGTTGATCATCTATTTGCTAGAGCGGGCACCAGTAATATCTCCATATGTCCTGTTTCATGTCAGTAGAGCCAGGGGCATCGGCTTGCTACAGGAACATAAAGAGCCTCAAACCATTATATTAGGTCATGGGGATGACAATATAATTGTTACTGGAATTTGGCATATCAAATACAACACGAGAAGCTTGCCAGGCTTGCCAAGTGGGAGGCAAAAAATCTTTTAAACACCTCCAAATAAAGAATTTATTGATGAACCCCGCGCGCGCAAGGCGGCAGCGCTAGCCGGGCTGTGATGGGCTGGTCTGCTGGGTGGAGTTCTGACGAGAGGAAGTCCAAATGTGGAAAATGGCGGTGCCCATGGAGTGAGGGGGAGGTGGTCTGGCTTGTTGTGAGACTCTGCCGAGGTGGTGGGCCAGGGCTAGAACCCGCCATGCCTCCCGACTGCCTCATGAACAGCTGTGCACAGGGAGAGCAAAGAACAGCTCTGCCCCCATGTCTGAGAGTCTATTTATGATTAAAAAAAAAAAAAACACACAAAACATGGAGCCGGAGCGATAGCCCAGCAGGTAGGGCGTTTGCCTTGCGCGCGGTCTGTGCCGGCCTGGGTTCGATCCCGGCATCCCATATGGTCCCCTGAGCACCGCCAGGAATAATTCCTGAGTGCAGAGCCAGGAGTAGCCCCTGAGCATTGCGGGTGTGACCCAAAAAAGCAAAAAAAAAAAAAAAAACCACAAAACAAAATGGGGATAAAAGAAATTTGCCTCAATATCATAAAAACTATATGGTACAAAAGTAAATATCATATAAAACAAACACCCAGCTAATACCATATTCATTGGCCAAAAACTGAATGCCTTTACTCTAATATCAGGCACAAGGCAAAAATATTCACTTTACACATCTATTATTCAACACACTATTGTGGGGCTAGAGCAATAATACAGCAGGTAGGGAGTTTGCCTTGCATATGGCCAACCTGGGTTCAATCCCAAGCATTCTATATGATCCCCTGAGCACTGACAGGAGTAATTCCTGAGTGCAGAGCCAAGAGTAACCCCTGAACATAGCTAGGTGTTACCCAAAAAAAAAAAAAAAAAAAAAAGAAAAAGACCACACTATTGGAGGTTTTGGAAGTACTTTAGAGGTATTTTTATTAAAGGAAGTCCATGCAATCTACTAACATTTAGTAATGTATATGTCAGCATTGTTCAGTATAATAAGAGATTATTTGCCTGCATGTATTAAAGTTTTTTTTTAATTTTTCAAGTGTTCCACATAATATAACACTCAACATTATGTGCTATTGTTGTTTAAATCTCTTGATTATTTAGTTACATAAAACCCTATAATCTAAATATTTTTTCTAATTCAATTTTTTATATTAAAGCACCATGAATTACAAACTATGCATTAGTCATAGCTGCGTTTTTGACCTACAATATTCCATCACCAACCCCATCACCAGTGTCAACTTCCCCTCCAGCAGTCTTCCCAGATTCCCTCTCCTACCCCCTACACCTTCCCAGACTACCATCTTTACAGAAATGCTTTAGTATTATTAGTTATTAAGGTTTGGGTTTTGTGATTTCAGTGTGGTTGGCTCTGTGTGGTTTAGATATTTAGCTTTATCACTCCTTAACACCATGAATGTTTATGGGTCCTTTTGAACCATAACCCCATTGCTTCTCATTGATCTCTTCTCCCTTTTTACCCTTTACTCTTTCTTTCCTTCTCCTTCCTAAACTCCAGGGTAAATGATAATCTAGGCACCCCCCCACTTAAATCATTGCATTTCCTCATCCAGCTATTATATTAATAAAAAGATGAAAGCGGAAGCAAAAAAAAAAAATACAAAATTGCCCAAAACCATAAAATAGAGGCAAAAACAAGAAATCAAATCTTATAAACTGAATGAAGTTTTCATTCACTCCAGATCATTGTGTTGTGCCACCTCTCAACAAATAAATGCCCAGAATATCTGAATATACAACTTAAACATTTAAGTGTGAAAGACCACTGGGGGCTAGCTAAGGGACAAGATCTATCTTTCACTGATTATCTCCAGTAATTCTGTAAAACTGTTTCCATACTAAGTAGCTCTTCCTTTATAATCCATCAAAGGTCAGAGAGTTCCCAAGTTTCAATTCTATGCAGAAGGTAGAACAATGAAGTCTGCTGGAGACTGTAACAACCACTTGCCTCTAATAAAGAAGGGTAACTGGAAAACAACTGGACAGAAGTGTCCTGTGGTCTTGAAAAGTCACACAAAAAAAAGACAAAGAAAAAGTAATCTCAGTTACTTAGGATATATACTAAATATTAGACTAGTTACTTAGAATATATATTGTTAAGCCTTAAAAATAACTGTACTGGAGGGTGGATTGTGGTTCCCCCTCAGGGAGGTCCCAAGACCCCAAGCTCAAGGGACCTCCTGTGGGTTTCATAGCCTAACATTACTTGGGGGCCAGGGGGTGACTATGGCAACAGATGCTGGGGCCTAGCTGGGTCCCCAGCAATACTCACTGTCCATTAGGGCCCCAACCTGTATCCGGGAGGGATATTGCTCCCCCAGACTTGTCGACAGAATAAGAGCAGGGCTAGAGGTTCCTGAAGGTTATTCTTTAATGCTACTCTGTTTCATCTCTTGCTTGCTCTCTGTAGAAACCTCTCCTCCAGCTCTGTCTCTCTCTGGGTGGTATCTCCCGCAGGTATCTCTCCTTGGCGTTTCTGTGTAAGTTCCTCTTGTCTGGTTCTCCTGCAGGCTGCTCTTTCTTTGTGTGCGTGTGGGGGGGGCTGTCTGTGGGCTCCTCTCATCAGGACCTCTCACTTCTGGATGTCTTCAAGGCTTCATGCTTCTGGTCCTCTCCCAGGACGTCTCCTTTCAGGACCTTTTCCTTAGATTCTTTCAGCTCAGGGCTTTTCTCTTTATGGCTTCTTTGATCTGGACTCCTCGGCTATGTCTCTATCAATTTCCCTAGTTACCATTTTTCATTTTTCGCTACCATATCTTGCATCTCTGAATCTATATCTAATTCTTTGAGTTCCTCCCTGTTTCCCTACTGCCGGTAGTCCTAATACTTTGTAGCCCCGAAGCTCTGTATCCCTGCAGCTTTGATGGCAGCACTCAGGCTCAGGCACTAGGCCTTATGGCTCTGTTGCTGGCCCTCGGACCTAGGCATCAGAATCAGCTTCTCTTCCCTGGTGCTGGCCATCTGGTTCAAGCACCAAGGGCTGCATGGCCTAGGTGCTTGCCAGACACCAGAGGCCACTGGTCCCTCAGTCCCGAAGCCCCCCCCCCCCATCAGAATGCTCTCCTGGGGCCCCTATTTACAGTCTCGACCAGGTTCAGAACCCTGACCTCAACAAACTTAGCAGACCTTGGGAGGTACTATGCCTTTAAGATCTCACAATATACTATAATACTAGTTTTATAGGAATCTGATGGAAAAATAACTCTTGGTCTCATATGTTACTACAAAAGAAATAAACATACCAGGATCACATTTCAGGGAATTATTTCTTTTCAGCATATTGGAATCATAATTTTCTTGGTTTGTGAACTCTTCCTGGGTTACCCAGATCAAGGAAGCCCAAACCTTCTGGAAGCCAGGGCATGCCCCCCAGGGTCCAGAAAACTGACACTGACCTCTTTGTCATTCGGGTTCATCAAGCCGCACCAGCCCCCCATCCCGCCTGGTGACTTTTGCAAGGCCTGGGACCCCCTGGATAAAGGAAGCCCCCCCACAAACACCGAATCATGCAAAACACTAATGCATCTGTGGGACAACACCACAATTCATCCTCACCAATATCAAGGGTTCTTGGGTCTTACCTATTTCCTCAAATATGTCTACTTTAACCCATCTATAAAACTGGATATATTAGTTGGATATATTACTGAGCTGCATGATCGGTGAAGGACACAGATATTGTTAGGCTAATAGATTATAAAGAGTACTGCTTGCTGATAAACAACAAACTAGATCAGACCTCACATATCTGGCATCTGAAACTCAAATCATAACACTCACAAATCTTTAGGAACAAAGGTGAAACAAAGAATTTCACCTGCTCTTGCAGACAGGGATTGAAGTCCTGGCAAATCACGGAGCTCAAATAAACCACAAGCCTCATTGACAATGAACTTAAATCAATATTCCATACAATGGCAATGGAACTAAAGCAATCACTGGAAGTAGAATGTGCACAACTTAAAGATTAACTAATACTGGGGGCCAGGCGATAGTCCAGGGGATAGGGCGTTTGCCTTGCATGCAGCCGACCTGGGTTTGATCCCGGCATCCCATATGGTTCCCTGAGCACCACCAGGAGTAATTCCTGAGTGCAGAGCCAGGAGTAACCCCTGAGCATCGCTGGGTGTGACTCCCCCACCAAAAAAAAAAACAAAATAAAAAAGATTAACTAATACAGGGTATTAACGAATCCATACAAATGGAATTGAAGGAGATATTAAACACAATAGAAAGTCACAGCAACAGAATTCAACATGCAGAGAACATTATCTATGTTACTGGACAAAATAACTAGCTATCACCAATCACTATCACTATCACTATCCTCCCGTTGATCATCTATTTGCTAGAGCGGGCACCAGTAATATCTCCATATGTCCTGTCTCATGCTAGTAGAGCCCAAGGGCATCTATTCGCCTCCAGGACCATAAAGAGCCTCAAACCATTATATTAGGTCATGGGAATGAACTAAAATAATTGTTACTGGTATTTGGCATATCAAATAAAATAGGGCAGCTTGCCAGGCTTGCCATGCAGGTGGCATAACCTTGTAGTCACCTCTAAATATAGCATTTATAGATGAACTGCGCTGAACCAGAGACTTACAGACATGGGGCAGAGCTGCTACTTGCTCTCCCTGTGCCCAGCCGCTCACAAGGCACCGGAAAGGATGGCAGGTTCTAGCCCTGGCCCGCCACCCCAGCAGAGCCGCACAAGCCAGATGACCCCACCCCCCACTCCATCGGGCCGCCATTTTCCACATCCAGACTTCCCTCTCATCAGAACTCCACCTAGCAACAGCCTATCATAGCTATCACCAATAATGAAGTAAAATACATTGGGCTCCTATCTTTGTTTACAATTCAGTTCAAATCAACAAACATTTACTGACACTTCTTGAATATCAGGTACTTTGCCATAAACCGACAATAGAAAAAATATAGTTCAGTCCCACTTTGGGGCATACACCTTAGCTTTTTAGTAGGAAGTTCCAGTAGTAGCTCTTGACAAAAAGGAAAATTCCAGAACAGGAAATAGTAGCACAGTTAGGGTATATGCTTAGTATATGCCAGATATGGACTCAGTCCTTGAACTACATGGCCCTCCAAGCACTCCCAGGTATCTGAAGGCTTAGGGGCTTCAGTAATCTTCAGCACCACAAAATCCAAGAAGCATGGCACCCTCAAGCCCTTGCACTGACCCACCAGTCTAACTAGTCAAAAATCATTAGTAGGGGGCCGGTAGCTATTGCTACTCAGCAATAGCTCAGTGGGTAGGGCGTTTGCCTTATGTGGCCGGCCTATGCCAGCCCGGGTTCAATTCCCAGCATCCCATATTGTCCCTGAGCACCGCCAGGAGTAATTCCTGAGTGCAGAGCCAGGAGTAACCCCTGAGCGTCGCGGGTGTGACCAAAAAAAAAATCATTAGTAGGGTTTCTAGGGCTCCTTAACACCACTTGAGAGGTTCCCCAAAAAAAAAAAATTTTTCAGAAAATATTAATTTAAATTTTTCAAAAATTAGAGACCAAGAAAGATAGTGTAGTGCTTAACTTGCACACAGCAGACCTGAGTTTAATCTCTGATACCACATATGGTATCATGTGTGGTAACCCTAACCCTAACCCTAACCCTAACCTAACCCTAACCTGAACACCTGAAGAATCTGCCTTCAGTACTCATCAATACACTGGCTTGGCTCTTCACACACTACCTGTCTGAAGGCAGGTGCCCTCCCATTGGAAAACCAGCAAGACAGTTCTACTGTTCGGGAAGGGGAGACATCCACGACATTGGCAACTATCGTCCCATCTGCCTGTTGTCTGTCATCTACAAGCTGTTCACTCAAGTCATCTTGAACAGGATTGGCAGAACATTAGATGAAGGGCAACCATGCGAAAAGCTGGCTTCCCAAAAGAATTCAGCACAATCAACCATATCCACATGGTAACCAAGCTCCTTGAAGTTTGTAGGGAGTTCAGGATTCCACTCTGTCTCACGTTCATTGATTTAAAGAAAGCCTTTGATTCTGTGGAGACTGAAGCAGTCATCAAAGCCCTAGCCAAAGAGGGCGTTCAAACCCAATACATCAAGATCCTTCATGAGCCCTATTACGGATTCACCACCAGGATTTCACCATTCTACAAAGAAGTGATCATCAATGTCAAAAGAGGGGTTTGGCAGGGTGATACCATTTCACCAAAACTCTTCAGCTCCACCCTTGAGAACATCATGCGACAATTAGAATGGGAAGGAATGGGAGTGAAGATAGATGGTCGGCAACTAAACCACCTCGCTTCGCTGATGACATCGTTCTAATAACACCAAACATTAGCCAAGTGGCACAAATGCTGACTGACTTCGACGGAGAATGTGGAAAGATAGGTCTACAGCTGAATCTCAGCAAAATTATGTTCATGAGAAATGAACTAGTTCCAGAGGCCCCATTCACTCTCAATAGAACATGAGAAATGAACTAGTTCCAGAGGCCCCATTCACTCTCAATGGGACAAACATCTCTGAATGCAGCAGTTATGTGTACCTAGGTCGAGAAGTCAACATGATGAACGACCTAAAACCTGAGCTGTGCAGGAGGAAGAGAGCAGCATTGAATGCATTCAAAAGCATTGAAGAAATAGCTAAAAAAGACAAAGAACCTCAGGCTCCAGGCACATCTCTTCAACTCCATTGTTCTCCCTGCATTAACATACGCCTCAGAGACCTGAGGCCTAAGAAAGCAGGATGAGAATGCAATTTGGGTCTCCCAAAGTGGAATTGAAAGAGCTATGCTTGGAATATCACGCCTCACTCAAGTGAAAGAAGGAATCTGGAGCTCCGACCTCCGTAGCTGTTCCAGAGTCAGGGATGCTCTCTCATTTGCCAAGACATCAAAAATCAGATGTGCTGGACATGTCATGCGATTTGGAGATGACCGCTGGACTAGAGCCGTTCCCAACTGGATCCCACGGGATGTCAAAAGATCACGTGGCCGCCCACCTACAAGATGGTCAGACTACTTCGTCAAGATCCTGAACAAAAAGGTTTGAAGCTCTTTGTATTCCTGAAGCAATGAGATGCCATTGGGCTACACTAGCACGTGATAGGGTCCAATGGAAATATTACTGGAGCCCGCTCAAGCAAATCGATGAATAACGGGATGTCAAGTGATCAAGTGACTATACATGGTTCCAAGTTCAGCCAGGAGCAATCCCTGCGTGCAGAAGCAGGATTAAGTCAAGAGCACTGCCAGGTGTGGTCACCCAATTACTAAAAACTTAAAAAAATAAAAAGGGAAAATTCGTTCTTTCACAAATCCTTCTAAATTAAGTTTCATTAATGTACTTAAGAATTATCATAAAAGTTAATGGAAAATAAAATCAGGAAAGCAACTAAAAAGTATTTTTTTACATTCACAAATATAGTATACATGCTTAACAACAATGGCATATTCTAAGAAATGCATCAGAATGCATTTACATAAACACATATGGCATGCATAGTTTACCATATACCTAAGCTATATGGCATAATCTACAGCATCTAATATTATACGTATGTATGCCATCAAATACTGCTAAGCTATGCACGATCATAAAAAAGGTAGAACCGAAAAGCTAAATATAAATGCAACTTTGTCCATTCTTATTTGCTAATCAAATTTATAATTCTTTTCTTATTCTATTGGTGCTACTTAATTATTCATTCACTTAACAAATATTTATTGAATACCTACAATAAGCCAAGCACAATTCTGGACTCTAAGTACTGAACGAGCAAACAAAAAAAAAAAATCCTGCCCCTTATGTTTACACTCCAGAGACCAATTAAAAAAGAAAAACAAAAAACTAAGTTTTTCTCTTGAATACCCACCCTTTCTATTTTCTCTCCCCCACATTTCTCTAAGTAAATGTCTTTAAATAAAATTATTTTGCTTCATTTAAAAAAATCTGGGCCCCGAGCGATAGCCCAGTGGGTAGGGCGTTTGCCTTGCCAGCGACCGGCCTATGCCGCCCGGGTTCGATCCCCAGCATCCCATATGGTCCCCCTGAGCACCGCCAGGAGTAATTCCTGAGTGCAGAGCCAGGAGAAACCCCTGAGCATTGCCGGGTGTGACCCAAAAAAGAAAAAAAAAAACTTTTAAAAAAATCTATATGTTGGGGATGGAGTGATAGCACAGTGGGTAGGGGTTTGCCTTGCATGCATCCGACCCAGGTTCGATCCTCAGCATCCCACATGGTTCCCGAGCCTGCCAGGAGTAATTCCTCAGTGAAGAGCCAGGAGTAACCCTGAGTGTCGCGGGTGTGACCCAAAAAGCAAAATAATAATTAATAATAATAATAATAATAAAAATAAAAAATCTATATGCAATGGCATTCCTTGATTCCTTGTCCCTTTTCCCCTTAGTCTTGTTCATGCTATAAAGAAACTGAGACTTTAAAAATTCTCTTTGGAGAAAGAGAAAGAAATAAAGAACCTTCCATAGAGGCAGGCTGGGGCCGGGGAGGGAATCAGGGACATTGGTGGTGTGAAATGGGCACTGGAGGAGGGATGGGTGCTGGAACACTGTATGACCAAAACACAAATATGAACATCTTATGAACATCTTTGTGATTGTGTATCTCACAGTAGTATAAATAAAATGTAAAAAAATTCTCTTTGGATCACTGTGAGACACAGTTACAAGGTTGTTCATGATTCAGTTTCAGTCATACAGTATTCCAATACCCATCCCTTCACCAGTGTACATTTCCCACCACCACTGTTCTTCTCACCACCCTACCCACCTGCACCCCACACCACCCCCTACCCCAGCCACTTTTCTTCTTTCTCTCTTTCTCTCACTCTTTTCCTCTGGGTATCATGGTTTGCAGCATAGGTACTGAGAGGATATACCACATAACCCTTTACCTACTTTCAGCACTCAGTTCTTGTCCAGAGTGGTCATTAACAACAAAAAAAAAGTCCTACAAAAATAGTATTTCATCCTTTTCATGTGTAATTCTTCAAATCTGAACTTGCAGGCTTATTGAATATCTGCATTTATTCTTCTGTGCACTATCTATTCATATAGTTGTACCTTTTTTTATTAGTCAATTTGTCATTTTGCTATTTGAGGTTGGAGGAGGGTCATCTCCCAAAAAGTGCTCATGGGGTCTGAGCCATTTTTGATGATACCCAACCTGTCATCAGCAGACCTATATGATTCAACTGTGGGTCTAATGATGGACCTTGCTCAGGGCCAGAAGTTGTGAGAGTCATCAGGACTAATAGTGCTCAGGAGCCTACCTGGAGGTATGTAGAGAACGTTGTGATGCCAGAGATCAAATTTAGAACCTGCACATGCAAAGCACATAGTCCTGACCACTGAGTTAATTCCCTGGCTCCACATTTTTTAAGAACTACACAAGTAATATTTGATCACATATAATATATAACATTTCTGCCAGTTTATCACGACAAATGGAAAATTTGGCACAGAAATTTCACAAATCTGAACTTACTGTATTATTGCAAAACCAGATAATGTCTCCTTCATTACCAGTGTAGAAAAGTACTGATCCACCATCTTTCTTCCAGTATTTGTCAGCAATTAGGTATCTCTGTTTAAAAAGTTTTATCAAAATGAAATCCAAAATGATCAACCTATGGTAAAAACAAAACATATTTCAAAGAAAAGTAACTAAAATTAGATCAACAAATAAATGTATTCTTTCACTAAAATCTACAAATACTATAAAAGAAATCACAAAATTTTTATTCTGAAATTATTCTTTTAATTGTAAAATAAACTACTGGTTTTCTGTGTAAGAGAAAAGAAATCAAAAATTTAAAAACACCATAATGTTAAAAATTGAAAATAGGGGGCTGGAGCAATAGCCCAGTGGGTAGGGCATTTGCCTTGCATGCAGCCGGCCCTTGCCGGCCTGGGTTCGATCCCCAGCATCCCATATGGTCCCCGAGCACCGCCAGGGGTAGTTCCTGAGTGCAGAGCCAGGAGAAACCCCTGAGCATTGCCGGGTGTGACCAAAAAGCAAAAAAAAAAAAAAAAAAAAAATTGAAAATAGGAATATGAACCCAGTTTTTGTTTTATTTTGGGCCATCCCTAGATGTACACAGGGCTTATACCTGGCTCTGTACTCAGGGATCATTTCCGGTGGTTCTGTACTATCACCGAGGCCCATGAACTCATTATTTTTAAATATACAGATATATCCCTAAACACAGAGCCAGGAGTGGTCCTTGAGCACAGCTGAATATGGCCCAAAAAAACAAATAATGCAAATTATCCATAACAACCCAAGCTTGGAATTCACCAACATAAAGAAGTTGCAAAATACAAACACAATAGATATTACTCAGCTATGTAAAATATAAATATTAAATCAAGACTGTTAAGATGGCATTAATGGAATAACTGATGACAAATTTTTATTGACTGATTTTCTGATAATGCAATTTTCCATATCTTTAAGTTTTATTGGATCAAGCAATACAATAAATCTGTTATATGCCTGCCAAAAGAGCAGGCTAGGGTATGGGAGGGTACCTGGGGACATTGGTGAGGGAAGGGACTCTGGCAGTCATTTTAATGTTGTAACATTGTATGCCTACCATAAAATCTCTTATAACTCTATTATGAACAACTTTGTAAATCAGTGTATAAATAAAAATAAATTTTTAAATATGTGAATTACTAGAGTAAAGGGGGAAGGGAGATTGGAAAGGTTAGGCAGAAGGGCTCATTTCGATCCTGTGAAGGCAACTGAAATTTTGGTGATGGGGACAGAAAATATTCCATACATACAGTTGTATGAAATTATATTCATGGGATCTAATATGAGTACTTAGGGTAAATAAGATAAAAGAAGTTGATGAGCCAACAATCATCAGAGAGACACAAATCAAGCCAACAATAAGATATCATCTCACTCCACAGAGATTGGCACACATGCAAAAGAATAAGAACAATCAATGCTGGCAAGCTGCAGGGAGAGACACTCCTTCATTGCTGGTGGGATGGTGGGAATGCCCACTGGTCCAGGATTTTTTTGGAAAACACTATGGGCATTTCTCCAAAAAGTAGCAATTGAGCTCCTATCTGACCCAGCAATAAATATCATTTCTAGGTATATACCCTGGGGTCAAAATGCACAGCAGAAACACCATCTGCACTTTTATATTCACTGTAGCACAATTCACACAACCAGAATCTGGAAACAACTTAAGTGCCCAAGAATAGAGACGACCAGATAAAAAACTATGGTATATCTACACAATAACTATGTTGAGGGAAATGACTCAGAAGAAGAAAGACAGATAAAGAATGACTGCATTCATTTTTGATATATAAAAAAATAGTATGAGATTAATATCTTAAGTCAGGGAAAACAATCGCTAGGGAAGAACTTGTCAATGGTTGGAATCTATTACAAGTGTGTGGGGGCATAGGGTAGATAAGAGAAGGGACCAGTTTGAGAATAATAAACGAAATTGGAAAAGATTATACACCATAACCAATTAGGATTCATCCCAGGAATGCAAGGATGGTTCAACATCTGCAAGTCAATCAACATAATACATAATATCAATCAGAGGAAAAATAAAAATCATATGATCATACCAATAAATGCAGAAAAAGCACTTCACAAGATCCAATACCTACTCATGATTTAAAAAAAAAACTCTCCATAAGATGGAAATTGAAGACCAGCCATAGCATGCAGAGCCTCAGACGCAACAGGGAGAGCTGGCATTCAGCTCTACCCTAGCCCAGTTGACCATGAGGCTACCAGGAAGACAGATGGGTTTTGGGTGTTACCATTACCTCTGGGGGCCCCAGAAGCAGCCGGATGAGACTCGCCCACCACAATAGCCGCCATTTTCACCATCCGGATGCTGCAGCACATCAGAACCCGCCCAGAAGAGAAGCTGATCTCAAGACCAGATTAACAGAGTAGCTGAGTTCGAGCCCAGGTAGACGGCTCCCAGAAGTGGAAGTCACCGGGCATTTGTCAGATAGAGCTGGGGCCTCCCCTTCCCCTCTCTATCTTGTTCCAGAGCCTGATGGCCCCATCCAAGAACTGCCCCAGGGTGACCAGCATGCAGAGCTTAGACTAGCCCAGCTGACCATGAGGCTCCCAGGAGGATAGATGGGTTTTGGGAGTGGGCCCATCACCTCTGGGGAGCCCCGGAAGCAGCTAGATGAGACTCACCCACCACAATAGCCACCATTTTTGCTGTCTGGACGCTGCAGCACATCAGAATCCACCCAGGAGAGATGCCCATCTCAAGACCAGATTAACAGAGTAGCCAAGTTCAAGCCCAGGTAGGTGGCTCCCAGAAGTGGAAGTCACCAGGCATTCATCAGATGGAGCTGGGGCCACCCCTTCCCCTCTCTATCTTGTTCCAGAGCCTGGTGGCCCCCCCCCAGTAACTGCCCTGGGACGACCAGCCATAGCATGCAGAGCCTCAGATCCAATGGGGGAGAGCTGGCATTCAGCTCTCCCTAGCCCAGCTGACCATGAGGCTCCCAGGAGGGCAGATAGATTTTGGGTGTTAGCCCATCACATCTGGGGGCCCTGGCAGCAGCCGGTTGAGACTTGCCCACCACAATAATCGCCATTTTCGCTGTCCGGACGCGGTCCATCAAGCTAGTGGAACCAATCATGTCTTAGAATATACTACATTCCACAATGTGTAGGAAAGGTAGGTAGGAGGGAGAGATAGAAAGAGAGAAAGGAGATACAGAATCCGCCATGTTTTGTGGGCTTGGGGCGGGGGAAGGAGGTGGGGACATTGGTGATGGGAGATGTGCGGGTGGAGGGATGGGTGTTGAAACACTGTAGAACCAAAACTCAAGCATAGGCATCTTGTAACTGTATGTCTAAAGGTGGTGTAATAAAATAATAATAATAAAATTTTAAAAAAACATTAGAAAGCCAAAAAAAAAAAAAAAAAGATGGGAATTGAAGGAACCTTTCTCAGTATAGTCAAAGCCATCTACTACAAGCCCACAGTGAGTAACAGTCTCAATGGGAAAAAACTGAATCCCTTCCCCTAAGATCAGGGACAAGACAAGGCCGCCCACTCACATCACTTATATTCAATATAGTACTGGAAGTACTTGTCATCACAATCAGGGAAGAAAAGGACATTAAGGGTATCTGGATAGGAAAGGAAGAAATCAAGTTGTCACTATTTTCAGATGTCATGATACTATATAACGTTCTACCAAAAAGCTTCTAGAAATAATAGATTTCTATAGTAGAGTGGCAGGGTACAAAATCAATACCCAAAAGTCAATGGCTTTCCTATATGCAAATAACGAAAGAGAAGAAAGGGATATTCAAGAAAATCCCATTCACAATTGCACCACAGAAAATCAAATACTTAGGAATTAGTTTGACTAAGAATGTAAAAGTATCTCTACAAAGAAAACAACAAAATGTTGCTTCTAGAAATAAAAGAGGAATACTATGCAGCTGTCAGAAAAGATGAAGTCATGAAATTTTCGTGCAAATGGATGGACATGTAGATTATCATGCTGAGTGAAATTAGTCAGAGGAAAAGGACAGATATAGAATGATTGCATTTATTAATGGGATATAAATATATACCAGTGTTCTACTAATTGTGGGAAATGGTAATGCCAGACTAGAACTCAGCATTGAATATACACAAAGAGACTTACATGATAAACCCTAAATGTCTGTAGGGCAAGTCACAATGTGTAAGAAGAGAGAGACAGATACAGAAAGAGAGAGAGAGAGAGAGAGAGAGAGAGAGAGAACAGAGAAAGAGAGGAAAGAAAAGTGCCTGCTATAGAGGCAGGCTGGGGGTAGGAGGGGAGGGACAGGTGCTGGAACACTGCATGACTGAGACCCCATTATGAAGATCTTTGTATATCTCACGTTGGTATAATAAAAAAGAAAGAAAATGGTCACACTGGACTAAATCTGAGTGTTCAAAGCAAGTAAAAGGGATACAGATGATGACCTCTCAGTGTTTGTACCTCAAACCACAATGAGAAAGAGAGAGAGAGAGAGAGAGAGAGAGAGAGAGAGACAGAGAGAGAGAGAGGTACCTTACATTCAGGCATGTTGGAAAAGGGATGTGGAGTGGTGGGAAGGAAACTGGGGACATTGGTGTTGGGAAATGTACACTGGTGGAGGGATGGGTGTTGGAACACTATGACTGAAACCCAATCATGAACAGCTTTGTAATGGTCTATCTTGCGGTGATTCAATTAAAAAAAACAGTTGATGAACTGTTCACAGAAGTATATAAAGAAGTATTCTTAGAATGTCAACTTTTTCTGAGGGGTTTGTATTTTTTTGTTCAACGTTCTGCCTAAAAATAAGCTGGAAACAGGACAACTTCTGCTACAGAAAAAAAACATTTTCAAAGGCATACCAGTGTACTAGGAGCAGTATGCCCTCTGCTGTTAAGAAGTGGAGTTTCCTCTCTCCTGATCCGTGTAGTCAGATACTTTATCCATTGCGCCTTGGGAAAAAGAGATGGGAGGCATCACCTTTCCCAACTTCAAACTGTACTACAAAGCAGTAGTAACTAAAACAGAATGGTGTTGGAATAAAAACAGACATGTGGACCTATGGAATAGAGTTGAGTATCCTGACACCCATCTTCAAATACATGAGCATTTATCTTTGATAAAGGAACAAAAAGTACAAAATGGAGCAAGGAAAAACCTCTTCAACAAGTGGTGCTGGGAAAACTGGGCAGTTATGTAAAAAAAAAAAAAAAAGAATTTGGAACTCTGTCTAACTCCATGCACAAAAAAACAGATCAAAATGGATTAAAGATCTCAATATCAGACCTGAATCCATAAAGTATGTTGAAGAAAATATAGGAAAAACCATCCACGACATTGAAGCTAAAGGCATCTTCAAAGATGAAACACCACTAACAAAGCAACTAGAAGCAAAGATAAACATATGGGACTACATGAAACTGAAAAGCTCCTGTACCTCAAAAGAAACAGTGACCAAGATACAAAGACATTACACAGAATGGGAAAGAATATTCACCCAATACCTGTCGGGGAATGGCCGGGTCCCCGACAGTGTCAGGACACAGGTTCTCTTCTACCTCCGAGGACACCGAGAGAACAGATGAAAACTCACGAATCCGGTGCAGTTCCAAAAAAGGCTTTTAATAGTACAAAAGCTCTTCCACAGCACTCCAATATAATGAACAAACTTTAGCTCTGGTCCGAACTTAGACCATACAAAAGAGCCTAAGTCTCCCACCAAAGAGAGAGGATCTCACCCAAGATGAGTCCTACCCAGAAGAAGGAGCAAAAGGCCAAAGAGCAAAAGCCACGGGAGCCAAAAGCCAAAAGCTAAAAGGCCCAAAGTCAAAAGGTAAAGGGGACTCAAGTCAGTCCCCTTATATACCAAAAGTAATCCAACCGGGAGGGTCATGTCAACAAAGAACTCTAAACAGAGTGTAGTGCCACACCCTATTGCAGGTATATACAAAGGTTATGCCAAGGTCTAATCCTTTCTACCAAGATTATCTCTTATGTAAAACACTGGAGAGAGGGGGCTGGTATAAAGTAATACATCTTAACTTCATGAGCTTCATGTAATCTAGATGGTACCCACAAGGTCCTTATTATTATCTGCACCAGGGTGATTCTGAGTATCTTGTTCTCATGTACTGAAAGGGTCACACTCGCCTGCTTGAGAGCAAACTAGTATGATCCTTCCTATAGTCTTCCTATAGTCTCAGCGTAGCCAGGGTGGTAGTCTCCTGGTAAATTCTAACTGTCCACGTTGGGTGCAGTGGGTTAGCGCTGTGCCCAATCTAGAAAACATAGAAGTCTTAGTAGATGTATAAGTCAGAAGTTATTCAATCAAGGTGACTTCTGTAACTGCCACAC
This sequence comes from Cryptotis parvus, assembly GCA_021461705.1. Lineage (NCBI taxonomy): Eukaryota > Metazoa > Chordata > Mammalia > Eulipotyphla > Soricidae > Cryptotis > Cryptotis parvus. The sequence goes on from JAJIBD010038529.1 coordinate 56,922, forward strand.
CCTCTAGCAGTGTTTACATAGAAGAGAGGTCTCATTAGAATGAAACTTGACTTAAATAGATTAAGCTGGGAGTGGGCAAAACAACAAAACTCCCAGAATAGCTAAACCTGTCCTCCAACAAATACCCATCTGATAATGGGTTAATATCCAGGATATATCAGGCACTGGTAGAACTTCACAAGAAGAAAACAGCCAACCCCACCAAAAAATGGGGAGAAAAATGAACAGATGCTTCCAAAAAAGAAGAAACCTCGAATGGCCAAAAAGGCATATGAGTATATCTCACGGTGGTATAATAAAATATTTTTAAAAAATAAATAATTTTTTAAAAAGGCATATGAAAAAATGTTCATCATCACTAATCATCAGAGAAATGCAAATCAAAACAACAATGAAATATCATCTCACACCACAGAGACTGGCACTTATCCAGAAGAGCAAGGACAACATGCTGGCGTCGATGGCGTGGAGAAAGGGACTCTCATCCACTGTTGGTGGGAATGTCAACTGGTACAGCCTTTTATGAAAACAATGTGTACATTCCTCCAAAGACTAGAAATTGAGCTCCCGTTGGACCCAGCCATACCACTCCTGGAAATATACCCTGGGAAGCCAAAAATACACAACAGAAACACCATCTGCACTTTTATTTTCATCACTATCACTAGCACTATCATTATCTTCCCGTTAATCATCTACTTGCTAGAGCGGGCACCAGTAATATCTCCATATGTCCTGTCTCATGCTAGTAGAACCCAAAGACATCCGCTTGCTCCAGGAACATAGAGATCCTCAAACCATTATATTAGGTCACGGGGATGACCTAATATAAATGTTACTGGTATTTGGCATATTAAATACTACACGAGCAGCTTGCCAGGCTTGCCGTGAGGGTGGCATACTGTTGTAGTCACCTCTAACTAAAGCATTTATAGATGAACCGTGCGGCCACTAGTGGCCACGCAAACAGGGCCATGATAGTCTGGTCTGCTGGGTAGAGTTGTGACGAGAGGGAAGTCTGGATGTGGAAAATGGCGGACCCCATGGAGTAGGGGACGGTGGTCTGGCTTGTTGTGAGGTTCTGCTGGGGTGGCAGGGCAAGGCTAGAACCCGCCATGCCTCCCAGGCGACTCACGAGCAGCTGGGCACAGGGAGAGCAAGGAGCAGCTCTGCCCCATGTCTGAGAGTCTCTGGTTCAGCATACCTGGGTCGGATTGAAAAGAAAAGTCCCCTTATATACACCAAAGTAATCCAGGGAGGGTCGTGTCAGCAAAGAACCCTAAACAGATTGTAGAAGGGCTGTGCCACACCCAATTACAGGTATAAACAAAGGTTACACTAAGAACTAATCCCTTCTTCTGAGATTATCTCTTATGTAAAACACTGGGGGGAGAGAGAGAGAGAGAGAGAGAGAGAGAGAGAGAGAGAGAGATGGTATAAAGTAATACATCTTAATTTCATGAGGTTCATGTAATCTAGATGGTACCCACAAGGTCCTTCTTATTTATTATCTGCACCAGGGTGATTCTGAGTATCTTGTTCTCCTTATACTGAAAGGGTCACACTCGCCTGCTTGAGAGCAAACTAGTATGATCCTTCCTATAATCTTCCTATAGTCTCAATGTAGCCAGGGTGGTAGTCTCCTGGTAAATTCTAACTGTCTCACGCTGGGTGCAGTGGGTATAAAGAGGAGCTGTGCCCAATCTAGAAAACATAGAAGTCTTAGTAGATGTATAATAAGTCAGAAGTTATTCAGAGTCAAGGTGACTTCTGTAACTGCCACACCCTCTAGCAGTGTTTACATAGAAGAGAGGTCTCATTAGAATGAACCTTGGCTTAAGTAGATTAAGCTGTGAGTGGGCAAAACAGCAAAGCTCCCAAACTAGCTAAACCTGTCATCCAACTGACCTGAGTGTTTTTTTTTTTCTTTTTGGGTCGCACCTGGTGATGCTCAGGGGCTTCTCCTGGCTCTGCACTCAGGAATTTCTCCTAGCAGTGCTCGGGGGACCATATGGGATGCTGGGGATCGAACCTGGGCCAGCATGGGCCAGCCGCGTGCAAGGCAAACGCCCCATTGACTGAACTATCTCTCCGGCCCCATGTTTTTTTTTTTTTTGGGGAAGCATAGGTGGGTATGCTCAGGTATAGTCAGGGATGACTCCTGGCTTATTTTCATAGCAGCACTATTCAAAATAGCCAGAATCTGGAAACAACAAGAGTGCCAAGATAATGACGGATAAAGAAAATTTGGTACATCTACACAATGGAATACTACATAGCTATTAGGAAAAATGAAGTTATAAAATTTGCCTATAAGTGGATGGAAATGGAGTGGATCATGTTGAGTGAAATTGTTGTAGGCAGGCAGACGGGGGGGCACCACATGGCAATAAAATTCCTAAAGAAGAAATCCAGAGCCACACCTGATTGAAAACCAAAACCAAACTTGACAAGACCACTATCATCAATAAATCCTGGGAGAAGGGAAGGCCAAAAGGGAATGTGTGAAGCCCATAGGCCACTGACCCTTTTAAAGGCTTTAGATAATTAACTCTCCTAAGGAAAATAAATCAGCCTTCCCGCCCAGGACCCAGCTCACAGAAGACTCCAAAGCATTCCAGTCAAAGAAGACCACTCCCAAAGTCTACTCCCCTTGGCAAAGGCCCTAGCAACCGAGGTTGAAGCCCCATATGGGAGTAACTTGGGGAGAAATCTATAAAAGCCGTCCTGTCCAAAGGAGAGCGCACACATGCTGCATGGACACACAAGCTGCCTGAGTCCATGTGGCCGAGCACATGTGGTGCCTGAGCACGTGTGTTGTCCGCATCTCCCCTCTTGAGATGTGTACTCTCTCTTACTCGCTCTCCGTCTTTGGAGTAGCCCGCGTTCTCCCTTAAGCGCATTTCTCTCTCTCTCTCTTTTTCCTCTCCCCCTCTCCTAAAACCTCCTTAATAAAACCTATTTTAACTTCACTGCTTGTCGACTCCTGAAAATTCTTTTTCTGCAAGGAAGACAAGAACCCTAAGGCAGCCCTGGGTAAGGCCTAGGACTGACTCTCCTTTCCTGCAAAGAGCAATTCCTCACTCCAGCCTGAGTCCGTGGCTCCCCGAGAAACCTCAGGTGGTAGGGACCAACTTCCCGCGCCTAGAGATCAAGCGGACATCAGGTGTGGCTTGACGGCCACCTTGTGGGGCTGTGGGGCTCAGGCCCACGCTGTACAGAGGGCTCATCGCAGACTTTATCAGTCCTTAGCCTGCCCAGCGGGTCCCGGGTGGCAGAGGCGGCTGGGGAGAAAGCTGACCATCTCTCTCCCCTTCCTGGCTCACATAAGTCACCCATGGGGTCCACCTGCATCAAAATTAGCCAGAAGGAAAAAGACAGATATAGAATGACTGAATTTATTTGTATGACATAAACATATATATATATATATATATATATATATATATATACACATATTATGATACAATATCCAAAGACAGGCGAAATATGAATCAGGAGGTCTTGTCAAAGGTGGAAATTACCACAAACATGTGGGAGTCAGATGTTAGGTAAGACAGAGAAGGGAACAGTGTGCTAATAATTATCGAAAGTGCTAATACTGAGGCCGGAGAGATAGTCCAGCGGGAAGGGCGTCTGCCTTGCATGCGGCTGACCCACATGGTCCCCTGAACACCACCAGGAGTAATTTTTGAGTGCAGAGCCAGGAGTAACCCCTGATCATTGCTAGGTGTGACCCAAAAAAGCAAAAAAATATAAAATGAGCTAATACCAACCTAGAACTGAGCATTAATACAGGCAAAAGATACACATGATAAACTCTAAATCCACAATAATATTGTTTAATCCTCTAACACAATGTATTTCTCTCTCTGAGAAAGAGAGAGAGAGAGAGAGAGAGAGAGAGAGAGAGAGAGAGAGAGAGAGAGAGAGAAGAGATAAAGACCTGTCATAAAGGCAGACGGGGTTGGGGGAGGGAATCGGGTACATGGGTGGTGGGAAATGGGCACTGGTGGAGGGATGGGTGCTGGAACACTGTATGACCGAAACCCAAACATGAACATCTTTGTAATTGTATATCTCATGGTAGTATAATAAAATATTTAAAATAAAAAAACATGGATCAGGAGGTCTTGTCAAAGGTGGAATCTACCACAAAAGTATGGGAGTCAGAGGTTAGGTAAGATGGAAAAGGGAACAGTGTGCTAATAATTGTCGAAAGTGCTAATACCAACCTAGAACTGAGCATTGAATACAGGCAAAAAGATACACATGATAACCTCTAAATGTATGTATTGCAATCCACAGTGTGTAATAGAAGGAAAAGAGAGAGAGAGAGAGAGAGAGAGAGAGAGAGAGAGAAAAGATAAAGAACCTGCCATAGAGGCAGGCTAGAGGGAGTGGGGAGGGAATTGGGGACATTGGTGGTGGGAAATAGGCACTGGTGGAGGGATGAGTGCTGGAACACTGTATGACTGAAACCCAAATATGACTAGAACACTGTATGACTGAAAAAAATTTAACTGTATATCTCACGGTGGTATAATAAAAAAATTAAAAAAATAAAATAAAGAAAAGGTAGATAAAATACTAATAAATTTATGCCTAATATAAGAAAAAATAATAAAAAAGAAGTGGAGTTTCCATGCCATAGTTCAGTTCTATGGTCCTGAACAGAACTTTTTTAAAACCTCAAGGTAAAAGAAGACAATGGCTTTAGAAGTCATTTGACTTGAATGTTCAAAGCCTCCGGCTTACAGAGGTCAGGTAACTTGGCCAAGGTGGAACTGGAACACTTCATTATTTTGACAATTTGGTATAACTAAGATAAATAAATTCAATAAATGCAAAACAAGCATCATCTCATAAAGCTACACAGCTCCAATATATTTCTAGAATATGGTGGATGAAATTAGAAAGACACTTCCTTTCTTCACCTTGTAGATAATAAAGTGATAGAAGAAAATGGGTAGGCCTTGGGGCTGGAGCGATAGCACAATGGGTAGGGCATTTGCCTAGCACAGTCAATAGCACAGTCAACCTGGGTTTGATTCCCCGGCATCCCATATGGTCCCCCAAGCACCGCCAGCAGTAATTCCTCAGTGCAGAGCCCAGAATAACCCCTATGCATTGCTGGGTATGGCACAAAAAGAAAAAAAAAAGAAGAAAAACAGGTAGGCCAGAAGGCCAGAAGGAACAGAGAGAGCATCTTTTTTATTTTGGTCTTTGGTTTCAGAGTTACCACCAGCACGACTCTGGACTATTCCTGGTGTGCAGTTCAGGGGAACATGTGCTGCTGAAGATCAAACCTGACACTCTTGCACACAAAGTCTATGTTCAAGCACTTTAATCCATCGTTCCAGCATGGTTCAAGCACTTTAATCCACAGTTCTGAAAGAACATCCTTAAAATGTCTATTGTGGCAAAAAATAATTATATGGATGTGGTGGTGGAGAGAAAACAGAGGTGGTGCCACTGATCAAACCCAGGCCCTTACACTTGCAGGGCAATTATTTGGCTTTTAAAAACTGCTCAAAATTAAAGTTAATATGCAAAAATCCTTCTATTTGTTGTATCCCATTTGTTGCAGAGAAAGAAAAGCAATTTATGGTTTCTCTTATATGTAGTCTATAAGATAACTGCCTGATGAAATTAGATAAAAATAAGCAGTTGATGGGCAATATAGTACAGGAGTTAAAATTCTTTGCATTGCAGCTCACCTGGGTTCTACCCTGACAGTACATATGGTCTTCCGAGAGCACAGCCAGAGGTGCTCCCAAGCAGAGAGCTAGGAAAGCCCCCTGAACATCTCTTAGTCATCACTGTCACTATCTCCCGTTCATCATCAATTTGCTCGAGCGGACACCAGTAACATCTCCATATGACCTGTCTCATGCAAGTAGAGCCCAAGGGCACCTGCTTGCTCCAGGAACATAAACAGCCCCAAACCATTCCATCAGGTCATGGAAATGAGGTCTATAATTGTTATTGGTATTTGACATATCAAATATGACACGGGCAGCTTACCAGGCTCTGCCGAGCAGGTAGCATACTCTTGTAGTCATCTGAAAATCCAGCATTTATTGATGAACTGCAAGGTCGCTTAGCGGTCGCGCGAGCCAGGCTGTGATAGGCTGGTCTGCTGGGTGGAGTTCTGACGAGGGGGAAGTCCGGATGTGGAAAATGGAGGCCCTCATGGAGTGGGGGGGTCGTCTGACTTGTTGTGAGGCTCTGCTGGGGTGACGGGCCAGGGCTAGAACCTGCCATCCCTCCCCGGCGCCTCATGAGCGGCTAGGCACAGGGAGAGCCAGTAGCAGCTCTGTCCCATGTCTATGAGTCTCTTAGTCATAAAAACAAAAACCCCTAAATAAATCAATAAAATTTTGGACTTAAAACCAATAAGTGATTACCAGAATAGGAGTAAAGAGGTGGTTCCTTAGGGAAGGGGACAATTTATGGTGAAAAAAGAACTGAACTTTTAGTGATCGACGCTTTTCAATGATGTGCCTTGAAACTTACCATAATATAATGCTACAACAAGTATTAGTAAAATAAAATGATGTCCATCATTAAGAAGAAAAACACAGCTGCTAAGAGTTTGTGCAGCGATTCAAAGACAGCATTAAAGACAGGTAAATGTACCTACTACATTACCTATATATAATGTAGGTAATGCACCTACATTAATGGCACCAGCTGCTGCTTTCTAAGATCACCTCCCCATCCTCCAATCGCCTTCACTTCACCAGTCTTATGGCAGGGTCTTAGAAACCCAAAGAAAACACAAATTTCCCAAAGTCACATAACTAGTAAATGAAAGTCAAATATGGTTCTTTGCCACATGCTTTTATGTCATTCCCAATCCTCTCTTTGACAAAACTGTCTATTTTTGTCATTATTACACATTACTGCAGACAGAAAGACCATGATGACCAATGTAAGACAAGGACACTACGTATCTTTCTCCTTGATTTTCAAAGAACATATTTCCAAACCATTAACTAACCATTATACTGAAGAATACGTGAAAGTATATATTGATATCTTTTCATCAACCTTACGCAGTCACTCACTAAATTACAAATAAAATTTGATTTATATTGTATTATTTTTAAGGATACAGTCAGCAATGCTCATAAGATACTCCTGGCAGTGCTCAAGGGACTTCCAGTACCTGATGTCCAACACAGGCCTCCATCATACAAAGCATGTGTTTAGACTATTTTTCTGGTGCCTTACATCATTCATAAGTCATAGACAAAAAAAAATTAAGAAAAAATACCATTCATATTACCCAATAATTTTTAGTTCTTAAAAAATCATATCCTGCGGCTGGAGCAATAGCACAGTGGGTAGGATGTTTGCCTTTACGTGACCGACATGAGTTCAATCCCTGGCATCCCACATGGTCACCAAGGACCGCCAGGAGTAATTCCTAAGCAAAGAGCCAGGAGTAACCCCTGAGCATCACCAGGTGTCGGGAACGCCGCCAGGGTCCCCGACAGTGTCAGGACAGAGGTTGTCTTCTACCTCCGAGGACGCCAGGAAAACAGATGAAAACTCACGAATCCGGTGCAGTTCCAAAAAATGGCTTTTAATAGTACAAAAAGCTCTCCACAGCAATCCAATATAATGAACAAACTCTAGCTCTGGTCCGAACTTAGACCATACAAAGAGCCTAAGTCTCCCACCAAAGAGAGGGAGAATCTCACCCGAGCTGAGTCCTACCCAGAAGAAGGAGCAAAAGGCCAAAGAGCAAAAGGCCAAAAGCCAAAAGCCGCAGGAGCCAAAAGCTGAAGGCTGAGGAACCAAAAGGCAAAAGGTGAAGGGGCCTCAAGTCAGCCCCTTATATACACCAAAGTAATCCAATCGGGAGGTTGTCATGCCAACAAAGAACCCTAAACAGAGTGTAGTGCCACACCCTATTGCAGGTATAAACAAAGGTTACACCAAGGACTTATCTCTTATGTAAAACACTGGGAGAGAGAGGGGGCTGATATAAAGTAATACATCTTAACTTCATGAGCTTCATGTAATCTAGATGGTACCCACAAGGTCCTTATTATTATCTGCACCAGTGTGATTCTGAGTATCTTGTTCTCATGTACTGAAAGGGTCATACTCGCCTGCTTAGAGCAAACTAGTATGATCCTTCCTATAGTCTTCCTTTAGTCTCAGTGTAGCCAGGGTGGTAGTCTCCTGGTAAATTCTAACTGTCCCACGTTGGGTGCAGTGGGTATAAAAGAGGAGCTGTGCCCAATCTAGAAAACATAGAAGTCTTAGTAGATGTATAAGTCAGAAGTTATTCAATCAAGGTGACTTCTGTAACTGCCACATCCTCTAGCAGTGTTTACATAGAAGAGAGATCTCATTAGAAGGAACATTGGCTTAAATGAGATTAAGCTGGGAGTGAGCAAAACAACAAAACTCCCAGATTAGCTAAACATGTCCTCAAACAACCAGGTATGACCCAAAAAAGCAAATAAATAAACAAAAATAAAAAAAATCATATCCCTGGTTCTAGCATAATATTACATATATATATATACATATGTGGGTGGTCTGGCTTGTTGTGAGGTTCTGCTGGGGTGGCAGGCCAGGGCTAGAATGCGCCATGCCTCCCGGGTGCCTCCACGAGCAGCTGGGCACAGGGAGAGCAAGTAGTAGCTCTGCCCCATGTCTAAGAGTCTCTGGTTCAGCATACCTGGGCCGGATTGAAGAACCTCACAACAAGCCAGACCACCCTCCCCTACTCCATAGGGCCCGCCATTTTCCACATCCGGACTTCCCTCTCGTCACAACTCCACCCAGCAGACCAGACTATGACAGCCCAGACCATCGACAGCCACCCTGCAGCAGTTTTTTTTCCTATCATCAATAAATGTTTTATTTAGAGGTGACTACAACAGTATGCCACCACGACGGCAAGCCTGGCAAGCTGCTCGTGTAGTAATGATATGCCAATTACCAGTAACATTTATATTTGGTCATTCCCGTGACCTAATATAATTGTTTGAGGCTCTTTATGTTCCTGGAGCAAGCAGATGCCTTTGGGTTCTACTAGCATGAGACAGGGCATATGGAGATATTACTGGTGCCCGCTCTAGCAATAGATGATTAACGGGAAGATAGTGATAGTGATACATATGTGTGTATAAACCCAGACATAATAAAAGTTAAGTGAGATTTTACTAAAGAACTGAAAGTACAAAGAGATACATCTTCTGTTAGCCAAACAAATCTAGGAAAGCACATGATTAACAATTTCTCATGGCGACTACATGAAACTAAAAAAGCTTCTGCACCTCAAAAGAAACAGTGACCAAGATACAAAACATTACACAGAATGGGAAAGAATATTCATCCAATACCCATCTGATAAGAGGTTAATATCCAGGATATATCAGGCACTGGTAGAACTTTATAAGAAGAAAACAAACAACCCCATCAAAAAATGGGTAGAACAGAACTTCAACAAGGAAGAAATTCAAATGGCCAAAAGACATATGAAAAAAGGCTCATAATCATTAATCATCAGAGAGATGCAAATCAAAACAACAATGAGATATCATTTTACACCACAGAGACTGGCACATATCCAAAAGAGCAAGAACAACAAGTGCTGGCGTGGATGCGGGGAAAAGGGGACTCTCATCCATTGTTGGTGGAAATGTAGACTGGTACAGCCTTTTTGGAAAACAATATGGACATTCCTCCAAATATTAGAAATTGAACTCCCATTTGACCCAGCCATACCACTCCTGAATACACCCTGGGAAGCCAAAAACACACAGCGCAAACACCATCCCTACTTTTATGTTCATAGCAGCATTATTCACAATAGCCAGAATCTGGAAACAACAAGAGTCCTGAGAATTGATGACTGGATAAAGAAACTTTAGTATATCTACACAATGGAATACTATGCAACTGTTAGGAAAAATGAAGTTATTAAATTTGCCTATAAATGGGGCCTGGAGCTATAGTTCAGTGGGTAGGGCGTTTGACTTGCACCAGGCCCATGCCGCGCCCATGTTAGATCCCCAGCATCCCATATGGTCCCCCAGCACCTCCAGGAGTAATTCCTGAGTGCAGAGCCTGGAGAAACCCCTGAGCATTGCCGGTGTGACCCAAAAAGCAAAAAAAAAAAAAAAAAAAAAATTGCCTATAAATGGATGGACCTGGAGAGGATCATGTTGAATGAAATCAGCCAGAAGGAGAGAGACAGATATAGAATGACTGCATTTATTTGCATGACATAAATATATATGTACATATTATGATACCAACATCCAAGGTCAGGCGTAATGTGGATCAGGAGGTCTTGTCAAAGGTGGAAATTATCACAAACGTGTGGGAGTCAGATGTTAGGTAAGACAGAGAACGGAACAGTGTGCTAATAATTCTCGAAAGTGCTAATACCAACCTAGGACTGAGCATTAAATACAGGCAAAAGATACACATGACAACCTCTTAATGTATGTATTGTAATCCACAATGTGGAAGGGAAGGAAAAGAGAAAGAAAGAGAAAGAGAAAGAAATAAAGAACCTACCATAGATGCAGGCTAGGGGAGGGAATCGGGACATTGATAGTGGGAAATGGGCACTGGTGGAGGGATGGGTGCTGGAACACTGTATGACTGAAACCCACTGTATGAACATCTTATGAACATCTTTGTAATTGTATATCTCACGGTGGTATAATAACATATTAAAAAAAAACAATTTCCCATGGCTTGGAAGCTTTGCACCAATACTTACTGGCCAGAGTATAAGCTTTAGATATGGATATAAAGTAGCCCTGTGAATATTAAATACCTACATTTTAGGAAATGTTAATCCACCAGAGGGCGCTGCTGTATAAGTACTAGAGAGCTAGAACCCATTTCAATTTTAAACACTAAATTCACAAGATCTATGGTGAGGAAGACAACTTAGACCTCAAATTCAAACTCTTAACAACAGAAATGACTCAGAGATACCAACTGTTTTAAATATTTAAAATAAAATTGTCTCATATAATTTAAATAGTATTATTCACCCTTCTTCTGAAAGCCAGGGACCAAAATTTATGCCACTAGAAATCAGAATAGTGATTATTCTGTAACATTATAACATTATAATAAATTCTTGTAACATTATAATAAATCAATAGGATAATGAGTTGATTCTAAAGTTAGGATTTTCATCCATTCTCCCAGCGTCCTCGGAGGTAGAAGAGAACTTCTGCCCAACACTGTCGGGGGACCCCGGCGGCGTTCCCCAACACTGGCCCAAGCTAAGAACTCTTGGGCCTTCTTGGGACTGAGGCAGGAAGATTCATCTTTCTGCCTGACGGACGACACACTCACCAGCCTCCAACACAAAAGGGCCCAGCTCCATAGCTAAACCTCAATAAACTGCCAAGTCACCTAATTGTTCCAGGTCTATTTTTCCTGAAGCGGGACACCTCAGAATTTCATACTGTTAGCTTAGTAGGATCAAAGCAAATCTGATTGGAAAGTTGCATAGAAGACCACCAAGTTCAACGAAGCTAAACAAAAACATAGAAGGCTCAACTAGAACTAACCAGCAGAGCAGACCCTTGGGCAATGACTTTAGTCATTATGCTATAATAATTATAAACTCTTACTTATCTGAGTTTTGATACTTCCATTTGCCTTTGTGTTGTAACTAACAATATGGAGTAAATCTGTTAGTGCCTGCAAGGGGCATGCAAGGCAGTGGGTGAGAAACTAAAGACATTTAGTATGACTGGTGTTGGGACATTTAATTCCTGAAGCAATTGTATTATGAACAACTTGGTAAATCACAATACTATAATAAAAAATTAATAAATAAAAATATGTAGAGGGGCCAGAATAATAGTACAGCAAGTGACTACCTTACACACAATCAACCTGCGTCAATCCACAGCATCCAATATGGTTCCCTGAACCCTGCCAGGAGTAATCCCCTACCCTTAGCACAGAACCATGACTAAGTCCTGAGCACTGCTGGGTGTGACACCGCCTCCCAAAAGAAAAACAACTATGTAGAGAGAAGTTAGACCACATGTCTAGCGAGGGCCCAAACAAGTTTTATTCTTAGGTGCAGTTAACCTAAGAGCATACTCCTAACCGATGGGCATACTCCATGCACCATAGGTGTGGTCCTGGAGGTACCCAGCACTGCCCAGGTGGCTCGAATGATCCCTGACAAGGCAGGGCTGAAACAGCACTGCATTCCTGGGCCCTGGCACTGAACAACAGGCCTGGTTGAATGAAAATCTCTAGTGGGACCACTGGGCCTCCTGAGCACAGTTTGTGAGTCCTACACCCTTTCCCTTCCCTTAATCCTACCCACCAACCCCACAATAAAAAAGAAAACTGCAGAAGCTAGATTTCTCTTCTCAGATTCTGAGCCTAACCTATGACGTGCTGCTCGCATTATGGGATGTGCTGTGGGAGCTCTTGCCTGGAGGAATTATAGAGATATCTAAGCTGAATGCTGAAGAGTAGTAACAAGAACATTTTTCATATACAAAAAAAAAAAAAAAAAGAGCATTTCCAGGCAGCATGATTCACAGTACAGACAAGTGAGCCAAATTCAGGAACTTTACTTGGACAATAGTTTATGCCACAAACTCTATTTATGACATTTATCTAGTTCATTAGGGGAAGAGCTAAGAGATTAGATTCATCAAGTTGTCACTAGATAATGTTATGAAAATATTCCATTAAATAAAATCCAAACTAAAGTTTAAGGCCGATTTTGTAAATTAATGGTGAATATAATTAAATTATTAATTAGCTCTTGATAAAAAAAGATTTTGACTGTTTTGCCAATGGCTAAATCCCTAGTGACTAAAAAAAATACAGTGACACATAAAATATGAATAGACTCTAATGACTATATAAAAATGAGTGAACCTATAAATAATAAAGCATATATCTGAACTCTTTAACTGGTTTTAAAACAATAAGGGTGCTTTCCACTCTGGGTTCAATCTCCAGGACCTCATATGGCCACCCTGCATGAGTGATCGCTGACTGAAGAGTCAGGAGTAAGTTCAAGCACTGTTGGGAGTTGTTAAAAAACAAAATTAAAAAACAAACAAATATAACCCAGACCCACCAGACTTCAGAGAACAAGACTCCAAATAATAAACAGAAATCAAAGATCCCAAGATCAAGTTTAAGTGTTTTTCGGCACAGATCTGTTTCTGGTTTGGGAAGAGATGCAGAGCACCATCGAAGAATGTTTTTAGCCCAGTGACAAATCACATGCCAAGAGGGAAATGCAGACATAAAATCATAAATAGCTCATAAAAATTTAACCTTTAATAAGGCATCTGAGGAAAAAGGAACTACATGTCTTCTTGTAGGGGAGAAACAGGAAGATAAATAATTAAAAAATGAATCAAGACAAAAGGTAAACATCTAGACAGAGAGGACAAAAGAGGCTAATTAGGCTCTCATTGAAGTTTAAAAACTTGAGTATATCTGAGTATATGACAAAGTTGTAGCAACAATTTGGGACTGGAAAGTTTGACTTAGAACTATGGACTTCAGTGCCATTATTTAACAGGAATGACAGTTCTCTGCAAGATTGCAGAAAGTCCTTAAAGGGAATAGTTGTGACTACAGCTGAATGGGGTATTTCATGATGGAAAAAGATTCTTAATAAAGTCAACAGCAAAAATGGGGAAACTTTGGCTGAACACAAGGAGGAACCTCTTCTCTGCTACAAAAGAAACAGATGCACAAATTACATTTTTAGGCAGAAAAGAGGAAATGGAAGGAGTTAGAGCTAAAATATCTTTCAAACAATATCTCAATTGTTTTAATAAGAGAAATGAAGAAGAAAGGTATATATTAAAAGAAAGTAAAAGAACATAGTGTTGCAATTATTTAAAGATAAAACTGTAGAAGGGGGCTGGGAGCGAGCCCAGCGGGTAGATTGTTTGCCTTGCACGCAGCCGGCCCATGCCGGCCCGGGTTCGATCCCGGCATCCCATATGGTCCCCAAGCACCACCAGGAGTAATTACTGAGTGCAGAGCCAGGAGAAACCCCTAAGCATTGCCAGGTGTGACCCAAAAAAGCAAAAAAAAAAAAAAAAAAAACTGTAGAAGGGTAGCCTGGATGAATTTATGAGGCAGAGGGCCCCCTAAAATTGAAAGTTGAATTTACAAGCACAACAACCTGCCTGGTAGTTTACTTTAGCAGGGATACACACCCCAGAAGAGGGCAAGTACAAATGCTGGATAAAACTAAGACAGAAATTTCATAAAGAGGCTGTCACTTCAACTGAAGTTATCCCCTCTGATCTCCAAATAAATATATGAATATATTTATGTACATAAATAAAGGAGAATTTGGGGCCAGAGCGATAGCACAGCAGGTGGGGTGTTTGCCTTGCACGCGGCTGACCTCAGTTCGATCCCCAGCATCCCATATGGTCCCCTGAGCACTGCTAGGAGTAATTTCTGAGTGAAGAGCCAGGAATAACCTCTGAGCATTGCCAGGTGTGACCCAAAAAGAAAAAAAAAAAAGAATTTGTTGCCCTTATAAAAATGCTATAATCTGTTTCTTTTCTTTTAATTCTATTGTTCTAAATGATTCTGCCCAACAAAATATACTCCTAGTAGCACTATCATAATCACATCACACCAGATCTTCTGAGAAATGGTTTGTTTGTTTGTTTGTTTGTTTGTTTTGGGGGGGAGGGTCACACCCAGCAATGCTCAGGGGTTACTCCTGGCTCTGCATTCAGGAATTACTCCTGTTGGTGCTGGGGGGGGGAGGGAGGAGGAACCATAATGGTTGCCAGGGATGGAAACTGGGTTGGCCTCATGCAAGGTAAATGCCCTACTCATTGTACTATCTTTCTGGCCCCAAAGATGGAGGTTGTTATCTGGTCAAATGTAAAATGAACTACTCTGCCTCAAAACAGAAAAACCATTACTTCTCAGGTACAGGCCAGACCTGTCATCTGTGAATATATACTCTGATCTTCCATACCATATCCTTTCTCTGCAAGAACAAGCTTCCTCAATGGCTGTGATGACTTCCCCAAATATTGTCTCCTCTAACTAAGCAACAGTGCTTAGTAATATTTCCAAATTCTGTGTAACCCCATCCACCCCCTCATTTGATTACATTCTGTCTCACAGATGGTGTGCCCAGAAGTGAACACCATGGAATGAAATGCAGTCTAATGAAATGCCTTATTCAACACTGAACAGAAGTAACTTGAATGTTTACAGTTATAATTAGCCTTTAAAACTGGAGTGTCAGAGAAGGTATGCTAGATTATCATCTCCCCTCAATACTCACGTCCTTCCTGGAACCTCAGAATTATACCTAAATAATTCAAATATTTATTTGAATTATTCCCAAATAAGTGACCTTGTTTGGGAAAAGGATCAATGCAGATGCAAGGTAATATTTTTAACTTTTATCTGGAAGTGGGGGAACCACTCAGGGCCACACATGACCGTGCTCAGAGGGTATGTCTCATAGTACTGGGTAACCATATGCAGTGCCAGGATTTAACAAGGGCCATGGTCATATCCACATGAGATAGACAGACAGACAGACAGACCCAAACAAAACAATGTTTCTAATACTCATCAACCCCTAACCCCCCCAAGTTATCTATCCTGGTTCTTTTTTGTGCCCATATTCAAAGTTAACTGAGTCATGGGCCCCAGCTTGTGACAGCCTCACTCTCATACCTTTGAATTCTCAGATGACTTGGTTTCTTTCAACATCCACATAGATAACTACTTAGTATGGGTTGGGGAAGGATTGGGGCGTTGGTATTGCCCAATGGTGTTAGGTTTGAGGTTGTGATGTCTGAAGTTCAGAGTAATGGAGAAACTAACTATATTATCAAAGAAATGCTACTTTTTTTGAACTATTTAAAAAAATTTAAATCATTAGGATTCCCTTCACCTTTGCTCTCAACCCACCCTTTTCCCCTCTGGTAACTAAAGTTCTTTTGTCAAAGTCCACAAGTTTACTTTTTATTTTGTTTATTCACCTGCTTTGTTTCCTTAACATAGGCAAAATAGTCAATCTTCTCTTTGTAATTTGTTGTTTTATGTCCTCTTGAGTTCCTTCCATATTTCTGTAAATAGCAAAGGTTCATTGTTGCAGGACACCTAAAAGCCTCTGCATCTGCCCTGGATTGCCTCCTGCAAATCACTTTGTAGTTAAGGGGGTAGTTTAAATGTGGCAGTTTATCTGACCATGTATTCTGTACTGGCTGGTATAAATATTCTCTCATGCTACCACAATCATTGTGGGACTAGCTAGATCTTACCAGCATATTTGCCTGGCCAGGTTGGATCTCTAAGTAATTAGACCAGAGAGAAATGCTGTTTGCCTCCAAGCAAGCAAGCATGGCTCCCTGATAACTCAAAGGCAACTAAAATACAAAACTACCGTGAAGTAGAGGAGACTCTTGTGAAGGCTTGGAGAAATATTTAACTGGCATTAGTATTAGTGTTTGGTACAGAGACATGCCATCTCAGAAACCCCCTTCTCTACCCTATAAAGGCATTTCCAAGCAGATCTTGGCTCAAAACATTAGCATATAATAGGGCCTAGGTGAGGTGCTAGGAAAAAATTACCTAAGGGCATTTGACCCTTCCTGCTTCCCATAATAGTGGGAGGTCTGAGTTGCAGGGGTATAAAACCAGCCTGCTTCATCTCTCTCTTTTTTTGGGCTCTCTTTGTGAGCTCGCACCGTTCTTGGGAGTCTTGTCTTTGTCTTCTCTCTACACGTGGTGGCCAACATCTTGGCCTACACGTGGCTGGGTTTCTAGCCAGGAATCCTAAGCACCAGGTTTTTCCTATTGCTGATTTGTATGCCTGGACCTGTGATAAGTAAAGCCTTTTTAAAACTGCATCGGATTCCTGAGTATTTATCCATTCTCCGCCGGCCGGAGGTAGAAGGGAACTCATTTCCGGCACTGTCGGGGACCCTGGCAGCACTCCCCAACAGTTCATCCCTTTTTCACAGTAGAAGACTATTTCATTGTGTATATATCCAGATTTTAACTCAGTTATCTAATAATGTACATAAGCTATTTCCACATGATATCTACTATAAATAATGCCACAATAAACACTAGCATGAATATAATTCTTCAGTTAATAATTTTATATTCTTGAGCCAGAGAGATAGCACCGTAGACAGGGTGTTTGCCATGCACGTGGCCAACCTGGGTTTGATGCTGGGCATCCCATATGGTCCTCCAAGCACCGCCAGGGTTAATTCCTGAGCAAAGAGTAACCCCTGAGCATCGCCAGGTATGACCCAAAAAGCAATCAATCAATCAATGAATAGTTTTATATTCCTAAGATGTGGAAATAATATTGTTAGATAAGTCCTATTTATCATAATGCCTTCCAAAAGTGTTGCACATATTTACATTATTGATCACTTGATCACTTGAATCCCGTTATTCATCGATTTGCTCGCGGGGGCGCCAGTAACATTTCCATTGGACCCTATCACGTGCCAATGTAGCCCAATGACATCTGGTTGATTCAGGAATATGAAGAGCCTCAAACCGTTCCTTCAGGGTCTTTACAAGGAAGTCTGACCATCTTGTAGGTGGGCGGCCACGTGATCTTTTGACATCCCGTGGGATCCAGTCGGTAATGGCTCTAGTCCAGCGGTTGTCTCCAAATCGCATTACATGTCCAGCCCATCTGATTTTCGATGCCTTGGCAAACGAGACAGCATCCCTGATTCTGGAATAGCGACGGAGGTCAGAACTCCGGATTCCTTCTCTCACTTGAGTTAGGCGTGATATTCCAAGCATAGCTCTTTCGATTCCTCTCTGGGAGACCTGAATAGCATTCTCATCCTGCTTTCGTAGGGTCCAGGTCTCTGAGGTGTATGTTAATGCAGGGAGAACAGTGGAGTCAAAGAGATGTGCCCGGAGCCGGAGGTTCTTTGTCCTTTTAGCTATTTCT
The DNA here is from genome assembly GCA_021461705.1 of Cryptotis parvus. Classification (NCBI taxonomy): domain Eukaryota; kingdom Metazoa; phylum Chordata; class Mammalia; order Eulipotyphla; family Soricidae; genus Cryptotis; species Cryptotis parvus. The sequence goes on from JAJIBD010038529.1 coordinate 74,896, forward strand.
TCGATGCCTTTGAAGGCATTCCATGCCACTCTCTTCCTCCTGCACAGCTCAGGTTTTAGGTCATTCATCATGTTGATTTCTCGACCTAGGTACACATAACTGCTGCATTCAGAGATGTTTGTTCCATTGAGAGTGAATGGGGCCTCTGGAACTAGTTCATTCTTCATGAACATAGTTTTCTTTAGATTCAGCTGTAGACCTATCTTTCCACATTCTCGGTCAAAGTCAGCCAGCATTTGTGCTGCTTGGCTAATGTTTGGTGTTATTAGAACAATGTCATCAGAGAAGCGGAGGTGGTGTAGTTGCCGACCATCTATCTTCACTCCCATTCCTTCCCATTTACATTTACATTTTCATTTACATTATTACAAATATAAAATGTTCCAGCGCTCAAGCAATAGTAAAGTGGGTAAAGTATTTGCCTCATATGCAGCAGCCATGGGTGTTATCCCCAGCATCCCATAGAGTCCTCTGGGCACCACCAGGAGTAATTACTAAGTGCACCAGGAGTAATTACTAAGTAATTACTAAGAGCGAAGAGCAGCTCCTGAGCATCATTGGATGTGAACCCCCAAAAACTGGCCCTTTGAAAAAAATTTGGGGGCTGGAGCGATAGCCCAGCAAGTAGGGCGTTTGCCTTGCACATGGTCGGCCCATGCCGGCCCGGGTTCAATCCCGGCATCCCATATGGTCCCGAGCACCGCCAGGAGTAATTCCTGAGTGCAGAGCCAGGAGTAACCCCTGAGCATCGTCGGGTGTGACCCAAAAAGCAAAATATAAAAAAAAAAAAATAAATAAATAAATAAAAATTTGGTGGTGCTGAGGAGCAAATAAAACCCAGCACCACATAATGTGAATGATCCTGGCACTAAATCATATTCCTAGCCTTTTTTAAAGGGGAGGGGGACCACACCCAGTAGTGTTCAGGGCTTACTACTGGTTCTGTGCTCATGGATCCCTCCTGACAAGGTTCTGGGGACTGTATGGGCTACTGGAGATAAAATCCAGGTAAGTCACAAGCAAGGCTATTGCAATACCAGCGGTACATCACTCTAACCCTTTTGTTAAGTCTTTCTGACATAACTTCTCTTATAGGTATGACATAACATCTAATTGCAGTTCACATTTGCTGCTGCCTACAAATAAGTGAAGATGAGCATTTTTTTTCATGTGCCTATTGAACATCTTATATTCTCTCTGGCAACATTTCTATTCAGATCCTCTGCCTATTTATTTATTTTGGGGTCTCTGACCACACCTGGCTATGTCTCAGGAATAATGCATGGAAGTGATCAGGAGGAACCATTAGGTGCCAGAGATTAAACATGGCTAGCCAGGTACAAATATCTTCCCTGATGTACTCTCCATCCCCACTAACCATTTGTTAACTGGGTTGTTTGGCTTTTTGGTGTTACAAGTGTTCTTTACCTTGGATGTCTTGTAGGATGCATCTTCTCTCATATAATAGGCTTTCTCTTCACTATGCTGATATGTTCGGGGGACCATATGAGATGCCGGGGATCGAACCTTGGTAGGCCACATGCAAGGCCCTACCCACTGTGCTATGGTTCAGGCCCCATGTGCTGATACTTTCTTTCCTTACATATAAGCTTTTTAATTTGATGTATGCCCATTTGTCTATGTTTGCTGACTTCTCTATTTGTTGATAGCTAGTCCCAATAGAAACCACTAATGCTGATATCAAAAGCAGTACCTACATTTTCTTCTATGTATTTTATGGTTTCAGTTTTAGAAAAGTCTTGGGGGTTAGTGGTGCTGAAGATAAGGTACAGAGGGTAGGGTACCTTACGTGCATGCTTTCAGCCTGGGTTCGATCTCCCAAGGCCTGTCAGGAGTGATTCCTAAGCAAAGAGTCAGAGTACTAGCCTAAGCACCACTGGATGTGACCCAGAAACAAACAAATGACAAACTTCTGGGGTCTGAGAACTAGTTCAGTGAATAAGATTACATGCATTGCACATGGCTGGCCTCAGTTTAATCCCTGGCACCACATCTGGCACCTGAGAGCCACCAGAAGTAGCCCCTGAGCACCGTTGGTTTTAACCCCTTCCTCTTTACCCCACAAAAAATGTATTCTGAACAAATGTAACCAGCATTCTTGCTTTTCAATACCTAATTCTGCACTGAGCAGAGGTCATATTTACTGGCCATGGAACTTGCATTTCCTTTTAGCTGTGGTGCTCATCAGCTGTAATGCGATTTGTAGATGACCACTGGACTAGAGCTGTTACCGACTGGATCCCACAGGATGTCAAAAGATCACGTGGCCGCCCACCCACAAGATGGTCAGACTTCCTTGTCAAGACCCTGAAGGAATGGTTTGAGGCTCTTCATATTCCTGAATCAACCAGATGCCATTGGGCTACATTGGCACATCATAGGGTCCAATGGAAATGTTACTGGCGCCCGCTCGAGCAAATAGATGAATAATGGGATTCAAGTGATCAAGTGATCAAGCTCATCAGGAGCTGCTGATGAGGTGTTCCTAAATACCATTTTGAGGTGTTCCTAAATACCTTGCTGCAATGCAGTAGGAATTGCTTGTGGTGTCTGGGATCACAAACAGCTATACCACATGGCTCAAAGAGCAGAGTTTCTTAGATAACACTTAATACCTCTGGGACACCGGAGATTCTAACTCATGACCATAATCCTGAAGGCAGGTGCTTTAATCTGCTATGCTATTTTCAGGACCCAGTTCTCAAGCTTTATTTCCTTCTAGTCAGAGAAAAGACCTGGTTACTTCTGTTTAAAAAACTATTTTAGAAGCAATAAATAATAAATAGGATTCTTCGACAGACTGCTGAAGTACTTCTTCAGTCTCAGGGAAGGTCCTTTACAAACCAATAGTGGTCTCTATTTAGAGATTTTTTTTTTAAACGGTCATATTTGGGAACCAGAGAGATAGAACATTGAGGGAAGGCACTTACCTTGCATGTGGCAGGCTCAGATTCACCCCACATGGTCCCCTGAACCCCTGCCAGGAGTGATCCCTGAATGTAGAGCCAGAAGTAAGCCCCAAGTGTGGCTGGATGTGGTCCTCTCAAAAAATTATTTGGAGGCCAGAAATGTAGCTTAGTGGCAGAGCACATGCCCCTCATGTATGAGACCATGAGTTCAATTCTCAGCACTATACAAACATTTGTTATTTTTATTACATTGATTAATGGTTGTCTTTAAAGATTTGAACTCTGAAATATTAAGCTTTATAAAAATCCGTGGGGATGAATAATATCCACAAAAGGAAGCAACTGAAGAAAGTAGCTGCCTGAGCTTTTTCCTCTGAGGGAACTCCAACATTACATTTCACTTCCTCTTTCATTATAAATCTGTCTCCTGAGACTTATCATCAACTTAAAAATAAGCTCTATAGACAACTTATTGTTTTCAACATTCATCCGGTCTGAGTGATAAGGGCACTGTAAAACGATAAAGTAAGGGAAAAGGATATCCTTGGCTGAAACCAAAAACCTCAAAACAATAACAGTAAGTTCAAATACAACCAAGCTAGTTCTTTGATTATTTTCAGGTGCTTCTGCTATTACATCACCAAACATAGTATAGCAAAATCCAGAGCTAGAAAGATGAAGAGAGAAAACAAAGCAACTACAATTATTCTTTCATTCATTTACCAAGTATTTCTGAAGTACCTATCATGGGCTAAGTCTAGAGATAAAACAGATAGATACAATTACTAACCTCACAGTGCATTTAATAATAAAAGGAACAGAGGGCAAACAAGCAAACACTTAGAACACGTAAAGAGATAAAACAACTTCTGGTTTGTTTTATAAATCAGTTTTATTAAGGTACCGTGATTTACGATACTGATTATCTTTCTCAAGCATACAATGTTCCACCCCATCACTACAGTGCCTACTTCCCTCCACCAGTCTGAAGTGGACCTAATGTTAATAGAATACTGAAATTAGGAGTCTTAAAGCAGGCAATAATAAATTAAGTCTTTGATCTTCACTGGCTTCTAATTTTTTTTATTTTTTGCTTTTTTGGGTCACACCCGGCAATGCTCAGGGGTTTCTCCTGGATCTGCACTCAAGAATTACTTCTGGCAGTGCTCGGGGGACCATATGGGATGCCGGGGATCAAACCCGGGCAGCACAGGCCGGCGCATGCAAGGCAAACGCCCTACCCGCTGGGGTATCGCTCTGGCCCCTTCACTGGCTTCTAATTAGGTATGTTAACTGTAAAAAGATTAGGGGATCCTATTCAATGCCACAAATACACGAAGTATTCTTTGGCCTTCCTGCCTTCTTTGTCCTTCCAAGGTTAATTCAGCTACTGTATATTTCTCCAATGCAGTCTGCAATGCAGTTACTTGCATCTACAAATTATAAACCTGCTATACTACTGCAAACTCCAAGACTAAAGTAACCCAATGTGAGCTGATATACTCTGCTAATAGTGCGATGGCATAGGGATTCAAGAAGCAGGCAAAGGAATCCAACTTTAACCCCTAGTACTGCATCGCTCCTCCCCCTCCGTCACCCAGTATCACTAGTGGCCGCTGAAGGCCCATGAAGCATCCTTTGAGGGTCCAACCCCCAAAAAATCATCTCTTGATCAAATTATGCATATTGTTCCCCAACTGTCCTTCATTCTTCGCAAGAACCTGGGGAAGCAGAAAGACCCCATTCTTCCTCCCATACCATGCTATATCCTGCTTCCTCAGTCATGTAAAAAAAACCCTAGAACAAAGCATACATGGGCACAGGACTTGTCCCATCAATGGAATAAGTTTAACTGAGTAGAAATGAAGTGTGTGATATGACACCAGAGATGAAGTGGGACAACAGGTTAGGCGTAGAGTATATAGACGAAGTCTCCTCAAGGCCCCGGAAACCATCAATAAGATTGTTTCTATTAGACATATTAGCATCAAGAAAGCTGAAAAAATCCTATTTGCTTATAAATGGATGGACATGGAGAGTACCATGCTGAGTGAAATGAGTTAGAAGGAGACGGACAGACACAGAATGATTGCACTCATTTGTGAGGTTTAAAAACATAATATGAAACCAATATACAAGGACAATAGAAACAAGAGCAGGAGGCTTAATCTATGGTTGGAAGCCTGCTTCAACCGCTTGGGAAAAGACAGTTGGGATAGGAAAGGGATCATTATGACAAAAACAGTGGTAAATGATCACTCTGTATAAGAACTACATGCTGAAAGTAGACAAAGTAACAAACATGACAACCTCTCAGTACATGTATTGTAAACCATAATGCTCAACGGGAGAGAGGAACAAAGAAGGAAAGTGCCTACCAAAGAGACAGGTTGGGGGGTGGGGAGCAGGGGTGGCAGAAGAGTAAGGAGACACACTGGTGGTGGGAAATGTGCACTGGTGAAGGGATGGGTGTTGGAACACTGTATGACTGAAACCCAATCGTGAACTAACTGTATCACTTAGTGATTCAATAAATTAAACTTAAAAAAAGACTAACAGATCCTAAAATTAACAAATTCAAGCTTGAAAGGTAGAAGAGAGGTAAACACGGAGGTGACCACAACAGTATTGAATCTTCTAAGCAGAAATAAAATCTTTTCATCTTCTAATTGCTTCCCTGAATGCCATGTGCCAGCTACATTTCACCAAAGGACACAAGCCAAGAAACTATTTCTACATATAGAATATGCATTATGAGTGGTGGTAAGTGTAAAATGGTAACCAAATAGGATCTGAAAATGCCTGAACCATGGGGCCAGAGTAACAGCACAGTGGGCATGTACAGGTTAATAATGCTCTGAAGATGTAAAAAGGAAGGAGCAGAAACTAAGATAGCATCATGAAAAGGTAACTGACTGGATTTTGTTGTGGAGATAAAAGTGAACAAATCATATAATCTCAAAATTTTCTGCCCTGGGGTACGGAGGGATAGTCCAGTGGGTAATGCGTTTGCCTTGCACATGGCCAACCCAAGTTCCATCCTGGTATCCCATATGTTCCCCCAAGCACCGCCAGGAGTAATTCCTGAGTGCAAAGTCAGGAGTAACCCCTGATCATTTCAGGGTGTGACCCAAAAAAAAGAAAAAAAAAATTTCTATCCTGGGTGACCAAACAGAGAAAAAATCATTAACAATTATATTAATAAAAAAAAATCAAAGGCATTTTAAAAGATACTATTATAAAATAGCACTAATGTTTGTTAGTGTAATTTGAACACACATAACTCTATACTGCACTTATATATCCACAAGGGAGATTCTAAACAGTATAAGAATCACTCATCCTTAAGGCACAACCAGGAAATCCTAGTACAAAGTTAGTTCTTAAAATATGGACTTTTGGGGCCAGAGCGATAGCACAGCGGGTAGGGTGTTTGCCTTGCATGGGGCCAACCCAGGTTCGATACCCAGCATCCCATATGGCCCCCAAGCACCGCCAGGAGTAACTCCTGAGTAAAGAGCCAGGATTTACTGATGCTCAGTAATTCTTGAGCATCGCTGGGTGTGACCCAAAAAGCAAATATATATCAACTTCCGCCCCTTTGGCAAATAATTACCCAAGTACAAGTGACAGCCATCCTTCTGCATGCCCACCTTGCCTCATTTCCCTGTTCCTTTTTCAAATCTCTAGTCTGCTAACCTAGGCACTGCAAGAAACCTCAGCATATTGAGCATCTTCTTTTTGTAGTGTCTAGTTAGATTACTACTGCTAGATGAATAAAATGCAAGTTCTAAAAGCATTTAGAAAAGGGAATCAGCAGTTCAGCTTGAGTTAGTTACTCATTCAAATCACCATAGTGAGAGTATACTATGGACACACTTAGGGTGGGATCCAAGTATTTAGACTACTCAGTAACCAAGGACACCAACACAAATCACTCTGTTGTATCATCACTAATACAATAAAATAATCAATAAAGTACAGTGGGAAACACAAAAGAGATAATCATCTATTCTCTGGGCTGTGGGAGAGAAGCAAAGCAATTCCAACAAGATGGCAAAGAGAAGGGGATAGAAGACCTGAAGTGTAAAGGAAGAATAGGAGCTGGTAGAGAAAAGAATAAAAAGCATTCCTAGAAGAGAGATACAGCTATTACTACACAACCCAGCACAGAGTATTCAAACTAATTAATATTCAAACTAATAAGATAACCAATGAGTAATGACTAGTATCCAATGACAATACAAAATTAACAAAATATAATATTAGCATTTTTTCTAGCAAATATATTCCTCTTATGTTTCTAAAGGTTGATCCTAAAATTCAATTGCATTACCTAAGTCTACGTTCACTGAGAAAGGCATATAGCAGTAAGATATTCTGGGAGGGCCGGAGCCCTACTGCAGTGAGTAGGGCACTTGCCTTGCATGCATCCAACAAGAGTTCAATAGACAACATCCCCTACAGTCCCCTCAAGTCCCATCAAGAGTGATTCCTGAGCAGAGCCAGGAGTAAGCCCTGAGAAACACACAACACACACACACACACACACACACACACACATTCCATCAGTTCAGTTCCACACAGAACGTGGTATCATGGCTTCCCACATCCACAGATTACTCAAGGCCATTTGTTGCCCTTAAGATCACAGAGAGGGGCCGGAGCGATAGCCCAGCCGGGTAGGGCGTTTACCTTGCACGCGGCCGGCCTGTGCCGGCCCGGGTTCGATCCCCGGCGTCCCATATGGTCCCCGCGCACCGCCAGGAGTGATTCCTGAGTGCAGAGCCAGGAGTAACCCCTGAGCATTGCCGGGTGTGACCCAAAAGAAAAAAAAAAAAAGATCACAGAGAGGTGACTGGTAAAAATTCCTTTCTCTCTTAAAGTGTAGTCTTGTCTTGTCACTTGTCTTCCTGTTGTTCATCAATTTGCTCAAGCGGACGCCAGTAACATCCTCATTCGTTGGGAATGAGGTCCATTATTGTTACATACACAGTGTTATATTTTCTTTTCACTTCATAGTTGTTACTCTGTTAGGAACACAATATGACTGAATGATATAATAGTTTTGAGGTATTATGCCCCAACCCTCAAGTAAGAGTTTTGGTCTCTATACACGTATATTTCCACAGGGAGGACAGAATGGTCTATTGTTAATAACTAAGGTTATGGATTCTGTGAGTTCTATGACTCTGTGGGAAAACTTAGAAGATTACTATAATTTTGATCATTTTTTCTTTTTCTTCTGTCTGAATGATCAAGAATATATAGCTTAAAGAACAATTTCCAGTCTATTGGATGCTTGAGAAGAGGTTTCCAAGAGCAATGAAAACCTGACATAGGAAAAATAACTGAATATAGTATCACTGTCTCTGTCTTCCTGTTCATCATCGATTTGCTCAAGCGGGCACCAGTAACATCTCCATATGACTTGTCTCATGCAAGTAGAGCCCAAGGGCACCTGCTTGCTCCAGGAACATAAAGAGCCTCAAACCATTCCATCAGGTCATGGGAATGAGGTCAATAATTGTTACTGGTATTTGACATGTCAAATACGACCCGGGTAGCTTGCCAGGCTCTGCCGTGCAGGTAGCATACTCTTGTAGTCAACAAAAAATCCAGCATTTATTGATGAACCAGATTAAAAAAGACTGCTGCAGGGTGGATCTCGATGAGCCGGGCTGTGATAGGTTGGTCTGCTGGGTGGAGTTCTGACAAGGGAAAGTCCAGATGTGGAAAATGGAGTTCCCTCATGGAGTGGGGGGGTCAATTGGCTTGTTGTGAGGCTCTGCTGGGGTGGTAGGCCAGGGGCTAGAACCTGCCATCCCTCCCGGGTGCCTCATGAGCGGCTGGGCACAGGGAGAGCCAGCAGCAGCTCTGCCCCCATGTCTGTGAGTCATGGGGCAAAATAAAAATTCAGTAAAAATACTGAATATAGTATTTTTGTAAAATTAAATAACATTTTAAAAAAAACAAACCAAAAGCCTGATTTAGGTAGACAGCAGTCATTGTCATTTACAGTCGACTTTTCAATAGGAGGAAACATCCAATGCCCAAGAGAATGGAGTGCTCACTAGTTCCTTCTGAAACTGTATGAACTGCTCCCTAAAAAGGAAGAGGTAATCAGCTAAGGAAGTAACAGAAGTTTCCGACAGTTTTAAAGGATAGTGTCTGCAGTGTGACCTGTGGTTCAAACAGCATAAAAATAAAAATTCACTAACAAATGACAACAAGTACTTCCTCACTTTCCTATCTACTGGACCAGGGCAATTGTTTATAGTGTACTTCCCTTGTTTAATTTAGGCTATTAAATTACATGGATGTTGGTCAAGTATGCTATATCACACACCATCAGGAAAACTTAAGTTTTCAAAACCATAACAATGTAGATTAAGACTTAAAGACATAAACTAGCCTTTTTTTGTATTAATTAAACCTTAGCAGTATCATTCACAATAGCTAAAATCTGGAAACAATCTAAGTGCCTGAGAACAGAGGACTGGCTAAAGAAACCATGGTACATCTACGATGAATACTTATGCAGCTGTCAGAAAAGATGAAATTTACCTGCAAATGGATGGACATGGAGACTATCAGGTTGAGTGAAATTAGTCAGAAGGAAAATGACAGATATAGAATGACTGCAATCATTAATGAGATATAAATATATACCAGTGTTTTACTAAGTGTGGGAAATGGTAATGGCAGATTAAAACTCACCATTGAATATACACAAAGAGACTTAAGTGATAAACTCTAAATATCTGCAGGGCTAGCCACAATGTGTAAAAGAAGAGGGAGAGAGTTGCAGAGACAGAGAGAGAGAAAGAAAGAGAGGAAACAGGGCTACCTGCTATTGAGGTAGCCTGGGGTGGGCGGGAGGGGGTGGGGTACATTGGTGGTGGAAATGGGGCACTGGTAGAGGGATGGGTGCTGGAATACTGTATTACCAAGAACCAATTATGAACACCTTTGTAATTGTATGTCTCATGGTGGTATAATAAAAAATTTTAAAAAAGTATATGGCACAAAAGACACACACACACACACACACACAAAAAAAAAAAAAAAAAACCTAAAAGAGAATATAAGAAAATAGCCATGGCTAGGTAAGGAAGGAGGAATATGACTGGTCTCCATTTTTACCCAGTGCATGGTATTATGTAGTACATGGTCTGTGATCTGAAAACCCACTCTAGGTAAATTATTATTTCAAAAAAATAGGGGCGGGTGATAGCCCAGCGGTAGGGGCGTTTGCCTTGCATGAGGCTGGCCATGCCGGCCCGGGTTCGATCCCCGGCATCCCATAAGGTCCCCAAGCACCGCCAGGAGTAATTCCCTGAGTGCACATCCAGGAGAAACCCCTGAGCATTGCTGGGTGTGACCCAAAAAAAAAACAAAAAAAAAAAAATATATTACCTTGGGGTTCTAAGAACTATGCATGAGGTCTCTGTGTAGCAGGCATAAATTCAATCCTCAGAACCCCATGGAACCTCATGGACACTGAAGCATCCCCTGAGCACTAAACCAGGATCAGTGCTCTAAATACTGTCATGAGTGGGCCCCCCAAAAACAAAAAGTTCATGGGTTTGCAAAGTAATATTAAGAATAGTTTTAAGAAAGGCAGGGGACATGGCTCAAGCAGTAAAGTACAGGCCTAGCATGTGCAAGATCCTGAGTTCAACCTCTGGTCAAGCATTGTCAGCAGTGGTCCAGACTTCCAGCAGTGCTAGTCTCAGAAGTGATGTCAGCATCAAGATGGAGACTCGGTAGTGATGAATGCCCTTCATACACTAAACACGACATGGTCCAGTGGGCAATAGGCTTTCAATGTCACCTTTCTGCCCAGGTACCATCACCAGTGCTGTGACAGTGCTATACACTTTACCACCATAAAAATTACAAATGCTAGCAATCGTAGGCATTACAGAAACAAATCACAACTACCTTGGGTATCTTACAAGGTACTTGTCTAGCATGCAAGTCAATACCTAGCACCACATGTGTTCCCCACCCCCACCCCCCAGCACTGCCAGGAGTAACCCCCTCAACACAGAGCACATACAGTACAATCAAAAATGGAAAGGACCCTTCACAAGAAAAAAAAACAGCCAACCCCATCAAAAAATGGGGAGAAGAAATGAACAGAAGCATCCAAAAAAGAAGAAATTCAAATGGCCAAAAGGCATAAGAAAAAGTGCTCTTCATCTTTAATCATCAGGGAGATGCAAATCAAAACAACAATAAGGTACCATCTCACACCACAGAGACTGGCACACATCCAAAACAGCAAGAACAACTGGTGCTGGTATGGATGTAGGGAAAAAAGGGACTCTCATCCACTGTTGGTGGGAGTGCCGACTGGTCCAGCCCTTTGGGAAAACAATATGGGCATTCCTCCGAAAACTAGACATTGAGCTCCCATTTGATCCAGCAATAGCTCCCCTGGGAATATACCCGAGAGACCGAAAAACACATAGAGAAACACTATCTGTACTTCTTTATTCATCTCTGCGCTATTCACTATAGCTAGAATCTGGAAACAACCTAAATGCCCAAGAACAGAGGACTGGCTAAAAAAAACTGTGGTTCATCTACACTATGGAATACTATGCAGCTGTCTGAAAAGATGAAATTATGAAATTTACCTGCAAATGGATGGACATGGAGACTATCATGCTGAGTGAAATTAGTCAGAAGGAAAAGGACAGATATAGAATAGACTGCATTCATTAATAGGATATAAATAGGTACCAGTGTTTTACTAAATGTGTGAAATGGTAATGGCAGATTAAAACTCACCATTGAATATACACAAAGAGACTTAAGTGATAAACTCTAAATATCTGCAGGGCTAGCCACAATGTGTAAAACAAGAGGGAGAGAGATGCAGAGACAGAGAGAGAGAGACAGAGAGAGAAAGAGAGGAAACAGGGCTACCTGCTGTTGAGGCAGTCTGGGGGTAGGTGGGATGGGGTGGGGTACATTGGTGGTGGAAATGGGGCACTGGTGGAGGGATGGGTGCTGGAATACTGTATTACCAAGAACCAATTGTGAACACCTTTGTAATTGTATGTCTCACGGTGGTATAATAAAAAAAAATTTTTTAATGGAAAGTAAGGAATGAAAAGGAGTAGGAAGGGTAAAGAGAAGGAGGGGGAAGAGAAAAAAGAGAGGGAAGAGTAGAGGGGAAGGAAAGGAGGGAGAAGGAGGAAGGATGTATTTGGAGGGCTGAAGAGAGCGCAACAGGCTGCCAGGTTGAACTCTAATGCCATATGGTCCCTGCACTGACTGGAGCACTAGGCCACAATAGCCTTGGCAGTGCACTAGATTTTGCCTTCCCTCAAAAAATAATGTCTGAAGAACATATTACTGGGCTGACCACAAGCTTTGAAGGCAGAAGGCCTGCGTTCAAATCCTTGACAGGTACCACAAGGTCCCCACCAGATGTGGCTCAAAATTCATAAAGAAAAGTGAATGTAGGGGCCGGAGCAATAGCACAGTGGGTAGGGTGTTTGCCTTGCACATGGCTGACCCAGGTTCAATCCCGGCATCCCATATGATCCCCGAGCACTGCCAGGAGGAATTCCTGAGCGAAGAGCCAGGAGTAACCCCTGAGCATCGCAAGGTGTTACCCCAAAAAAAAAAGCAAAAAAAAAGTGAATTTAAAATGCAGTAACAGTTATATAATCTTATATGCTCTAAATTATAAAGCATATCCCAAAGGACTATTTTATTTTCTCAGGGGTAGAAAAATAATATAATTACAATCAGAGTTCAAAATAGCCAGATTTCTCATAAAAGTGAAAAATATTAGCTTAAATTTTCATTTCTCCTACGAAAGTACTTTATTAATCAGAAGAAAGGTACTATTATTTTAAAACCGGGCTGGAGTGATAGTTCAGCAGAGAGGGCATTCACCTTGTATGCAGCTGACCAGGGTTCAATCCCTGACATCCCATATGATCCCCGTGCACTGCCAGGAGTAATTCCTGAGGGCAGAGTCAGGAGTAACCCCTAAGCATTGCCAAGTGTGGCTCAAAAAGGTGACAGATAGATAGATAGATAGATAGATAGATAGATAGATAGATAGATAGATAGATAGATAGATAGATAGATAGATAGATAGATAGATAGATAGACAGACAGACAGACATAATAAAATAATCAAAACTGTCTAAAGAAACCTAAAATCCAGGATATTAGAGGAAAATATAGTTAGCTGGACTTGATTCCCTAATCTAGGGGTTGGTAGACTCTCAGAGGTAGATTGCAAAAGAGGTGATTTCTGTCCCTTTGAGTTACTGAGCCAAAGCAAGACATGCAAGAATTTCACAAATGGCCTAAAAGATGAATATATACCAGTGCTTAGTCCACACAGCATTGATGAGGGACATTTAAATAACTCCTATTATTCTAAAATCTGTTAAGACTATTGGGGAAAAAAATTCTTTTGACTTTTCAAGTACAGATAACTTTTTTATTATACAATGAGATATACAATTACAAAGATGTTCATGATTGGATTTCAGTCATACAGTCTTCCAGCACCCATCCCTCCACCAGTGTACATTTCCCACCATCAATGACCCCAAATTCCTTTCCCCCTCCCTTAACCTGCCCTCGATAGCAAGCACTTGGAAAAAACTTAATGGAGGATTTGCTTACATGTATTAATAAACTCTAAAGAGAACAATAAGAGAAGGGGAAAGACGTTTGTGAAGACAATATCTAAGTAAAACTGATGATCCTCTGGCATCAGTGGATCCCCAGGTGACTTATGTGAAGTCGAGAGGAAACAGTCACTTTCTCCCCAATCCACCTCTGCCAACAACTGGGAAGGCAATGCCTGTTAAAGTCTGCAGCAAGTCCCTGCATGGCACGGACCTCAAGTCCTGCCATCCCAACTAGGCAGCCATCAAGTCATACCTAATGTCCACTTATTCTGTGAGGCACAGGAGTTAATCCCCATCAGCCTATTTCTTGGGGAGCAGTGAATTCAGGAAAGAGCGAGGAACTTCTCTTTGCAAAAAGGAAGTCAGTCCTAGGCCTTGCCCAGGCCTCTTGGGTCCTTTTCTTTCTCACAGAAAAGAATTTCAGGAGGAGATGAGCAGTAAAGCAAAAACAGATTTTGTTTGGAGGCTTTGGAGGTTTTTCAGAAAGGGGAAGGAAGCTGGAGGAGGGGGGCAAGGGAGACAGAGAGAGAATGCAATGCACTCAAGATAACATGGGCTTCTCCAAAGGTAGAAAGAGTCCCTACACACATCTCAGCATTGGATATGAAAGCATGAAAGTACACATGTCAAGAAGGGACATGTGTGTGTCACATGTGCTCAGCTCTAAATGCACTTGGTCACAATACATGAATATAAGCAGTATATGGGATCAGGAAGCATATATCACGTGCTTCCTTTGTTCAAGTTACCTTTTTATAGGGTTTTTCCCAAGCTGCCCCATGTGGGGCTTTCTGCTGAGATAAGAATTCACTGCTAGGGTGATTGCTAAAGGAGAGGAGCTGGAAATTAACTGACAATCTCTTTTTGAAATGTCTTTTCATTAACCTTTTGCTGAAGCTTCTCTGGAGGAGAAGCCTGCCACCCCAGCAGAGCCTCACAACAAGTCAGACCACCCTCCCCTACTCCATGGGGCCGGCCATTTTCCACATCCAGACTTCCCTCTCATCACAACTCCACCCAGCAGACCAGACTATCACAGCCTGGCTTGCACGGCTGCTAGTGACCGTGCAGTTCATCAATAAATGCTGTATTTAGAGGTGACTACAACAGTATGCCACCCAGACGGCAAGCCTGGCAAGCTGCTCGTGTAGTATTTGATATGCCAAATACCAGTAACATTTATATTAGGTCATTCCCGTGACCTAATATAATGGTTTGAGGCTCTTTATGTTCCTGGAGCAAGCGGATGCCTTTGGGTTCTACTAGCATGAGACAGGACATATGGAGATATTACTGGTGCCCGCTCTAGCTAATAGATGATTAACGGGAAGATAGTGATAGTGATAGTGATAGTGATAGTGAGTGACTGTAACATAGGGGTAGAATAAAACCCCTAAGAGAAGTAAAAAGAAATAGCTGACTAAACACACTCTTCCGAGGAGATTACAAAACTGGCTCCTGAAAGAACTGATACTGAAATGTGGACGAAAGATAGAAGGGACCGCAAGACAAAGACTCCAGTTCCATGGCTGCACAGGCGCGTGGCGGCTCTGCCACCGCAGTTTAATCTTCAACACAATGTATTTTAGCACCAGGTCCTTTCAAGATCTTTCTCATTTGTACACTTCAACGATCATTCTATTTGCAGCAAACTGGAGAAGTTGATATAGCATGCAGAGCCTCAGACGCAGCTGGGGAGCTGAAACTCAGCTCTCCCTGGCTCAGCTGACCATTGGGCCCCCAGGAGGATAGATGGGTTTTGGGTGTTGGCCCATCACCTCTGGGGGTTCTGGATGCAGCCGGATGAGACTCGCCCACCACAGTAGCTGCCATTTTCGCTGTCCAGACGCTGCAGCACATCAGAGCCCACCCAGGAGGGATGCTGACCTCAAGACCAGATTAACAGAGCAAAACGAGTTCGAGCCTAGCTCAGCTGACCATGAGGCCCCCAGGAGGACAGATGAGTTTTGGCAGTGAACATCACCTCTGGGGGGTCCCGGAAGCAGCTGGACGAGACTCACCCACCACACTAGCTGCCATTTTCACTGTCCAGATGCTGCAGCACATCAGAGCCCGCCCGGGAGGGATGCTGACCTCAAGACCAGATTAACAGGGCATTACGAGTTCAAGCCAAGGTAGGCAGCTACCAGAGCAGGAATCACCGGGAATTCGTCAGATGGAGCCGGGGTCGGCCCTTCCCCTCTCCATTTTGTCTGAGCCCTGTGGCCCCCGCCCAGGAGCTTCCCTGGGGCAATCTGCCATAGCATGCAAAGCCCCAGACCCAGCTGGGGAACTGAACTCGGCTCTCCCCTAGCTCAGCTGACCATGGGCCCCCAGGAGGATAGATGGGTTTTGGGAGTGGACCCATCACCTCTGGGGGTCTCGGAAGCAGCCGGATGAGTCTCACCCACCACATTAGCCACTATTTTCACTGTCCGGACACTGCAGCACATCAGAGTTCGCCGGGAGTGACACTGACCTCAAGACCAGATTAACAGAGCAAAACGAGTTTGAGCCCTGGTAGGCAGCTCCCAGAAACGGGAAACACCGGGAATTTGTCAGATGGAGCTGGGGTTGCCCCCTTCCCCTTTCCATTTTGTCTGAGCCCGGTAGCCCGCCCAGGAGCTGCCCTGGGGCGACCAGCCATAGCATGCAGAGCCTTAGAAGCAGCTGGGGAGCTGGAACTCCGGCTTTCCCCTGGCTCAGCTGACCATGGGGCCCCCAGGAGGACAGATGAACTTTGGGTGTTGGCTCATCACCTCTGGGGGTCCCAGAAGCAGCCGGATGAGATGCACCCACCACATTACCCGCCATTTTCGCTGTCCGGATGCTGACCATGAGGCCCCTAAGTCACACGGCCACTTGTGGCCACGTGGTCCATCAAACTAGTGGAAACAGTTATGTCCTTTAATGTACTGCATTCTACGATGTGTAGGAAAGATAGGCAGGAGGGAGAGATAGAGAGGAGAGAAAAGACATACAGAACCCGCCAAGTAGTTGGGGGTGCAGGAGGGGAGGGGAAGTGTGGACATTGGTGATGGGAGATTGGTTCGGGTGGAGGGATGGTTGTTGGAACACTGTGGAACCAAAACTCGAGCATGAACATATTGCAACTGTATGTCTAAAAGTGGTGTAATAAAATTATAAAAAAAGAACCTGATATTAAAGTAGGTAGTGTAGGGAGGGAAACTGGGGACATTGGTTGTTGGAAAACGTCATTGGTTTAGTGACAGGTAATGCAACATTTTTATGACTGAAACTCAATCATGAGCTACTTTGTAAGTGTATCTCACTGTGATTCAATAAAAAATAAAAAATATAAAAAAAAAGAAAGAAGGATAGAAGGGATTGACAAACACAGGAAAGGACATGAGAGAAAATTCCAGGCATAGAAAAATGTGAGCTAAAGCAGGGAAACAGTGAAGGAATTCCAGATGTGGAGAACAGATTAGCAAACTGGAAAGGTGAGTTAGGGTCTTCCTGACTACTGCTGGATTTTATTCTGAATAAAACAAACAATAGGGAATCATCATAGAGTTTAAATAAAAAAGGTAGTTTGACTAGATGAAGGTGGTTAAAGTTATTGATTCCAAAGTATTGAAGTGGAAGAGAAATCACAGATAGTAAAGAAGACTAATTAAGATTCTTTCAGTCTACCCAAATATGAACACTTTGGTAACGGTATATCTCATGGTAGTATAATAAAAAAAATTTTTTTAATTCTTTCAGTTTAAAACTCTGGAACCTTCTCAGGCAGATTCCCCTTTCTGCCTTCTGAAGGCACAGCAGCCCAAAGCCACATGCTCCAACACAGAAACTGCCCATCTCCACAACTAATCTCAAATAGAACAATGAGCAGCTGAATCTTCCCAGGTAGGACTAGTCTCCAGACTGAAAACCCTGGCAATTTCTTGGAATTGGGGCTAGCAGATTCCCTCATCTACCCCCATTCTCTCACACCCCAACACAAGAAAACCCAACAGCCCCACCCATGCCCACTATTCTTCCAGCAAAGGAATGGCCCAGCTCCACAACTAATCTCCGAAATAATCTGATGCAGCTGAATCATCCCAGGTAGACAATCTTCCCATATAGACTCACCTAGACTGAAAACTCTGGGTCTTCCCGGAATGGGAGTATACAGATTCCCCCTTCTGCCTAAAGACACAGCAATCCCCCACTCCCACACGACATCCAACACTCTCTGACAAAGAAACGGCCCAGGTCCATAACTGTACCTCATCAAGTTGTCAAACCACTAAATTATTCCAACCCCATAACTCCTGGACCTCACAGCTGCGACACCTCCAAATTTCATAGTACTGTTACCCAGCAGAATCACAGCAAATCTGATGGGAAAGTTGTGTAGAAGGCCACCAAGTTCAAAGAGCAAAAACAATTAACACAAAAGGCTCAACTAGTGCCAATCGACCCAGTAATTCCTCAGACAATAACTTCAGTAACACCATTTTGAGATATAATAATCACAAATTGAATTTTTCTTGATTTACGCCTTGATAATTGAATTAACCTTTGTGTTGTAACAAATAAATGAAGGAAGTTTATTTGTACCTCCTAACACGGCAGGGTGAGTGGTAAACTAGAGACATTGGTGGAGGGAAGGTCACACTGGTGGTGGGATTAGTGTTGACATTTTTAATGACTGAAACATAAAACAAGTTATATTATGATGAACTTGGTAAACCATGCTGTTATAATAAAAAAAAAATTTAAAAAAAAACTCAGTCTAGAAAGGCAGCAATAGTTCCCAACAGTATATGGCACAAAAGACACACACACACACACACACACACACACACACACACAAAACCTAAAAGAGAATATAAGAAAATAGCCATGGCTAGGTAAGGAAGGAGGAATGTGTCTGGTCTCCATTTTTACCCGTGCATGGTATTAGGTAGTACATGGTCTGTGATCTGAAAACCCAGTCTAGGTAAATTATTATTTCAAAAAATAGGGCACAAAAAAAAAATAAATAAATAAATAAAAAATAGGGCCCAGCAGGAAGGGTGTTTGCCTTGCATGCGGTCAGCCATGCCGGCCCCGGGTTCGATCCCAGCATCCCATAAGGTCCCCCGAGCACAGCCAGGAGTAATTCCTGAGTGCAGATCCAGGAGAAACCCTGAGCATTGCTGGGTGTGACCCCCACCCCCAAAAAAAAGCGAAAAAAAAACTTAGTTTTATGAGACTGGAGAGACTGTACAGAGAGTAGGGCACTTGCCTTGTACATGACTGATCTGGGTTTGATCCCCAGCATCCCATATGGTCACCCAAGCACAGTCAGGAATAATTCCTGAGTGCAAAGTCAGGAGTTACTCCTGAGCATCTCCAGGTGTGACCCAAAAAGAAAAAAAAAAAAAGTCAAGGGAAGCATTAAAGAAACATAAACTAAGAACTAACATCATGTGATCTCTTCTAAGGACCTATGCTGACTGTTCGCTTTTTCATCATTGCTAAAGAGTTAAGAGATCGTTGCTCCACTTCAATTATACCTTAGCATGTAACTATGCAAACAATCATTTACAAAATGCCAGCACAGTGTGCGGAGACAGCTCCGAGTAGGGGAGTGTCTACTTTGTATGAGGCCCAGGTTTAATCCCTGACACTGCATGGACTGCAAGCACCCTGAGCACTGACTGGAGGGCTCCCAAGCACCACTGGGTGTCGTGTACCCCCAAAAAATAAATCCCAGCATACAAAATACATTAAAGCATAAAAGTTCAGGCTAGGTTCAAGAAGTTAGCGAAGAGTGTGAAGTGTTAAAGCACTGATTTCCACCCATATCTATTCAATGTCTAGGAGAATGTGAGGTCAAAACTCTTAGTAAAAGAGCTACAACTCCCTAATTTCCAACTGATACAATGCCACAGTAATCAAAACGATATTGCATGGGGACAGAATCAAACCTATTGACCAACAGAGCAGAACAGAGTCCAGAAATAAACCAATACATGTACGGTCAATTTTAATTCAAACCAAGGAGTAAAGAATACACAATCGCAGAGGGGCTACACAATCAGAAGGGACAAAAGATACAAACTCTCCATTACAAATAAGTCAGGGACGTGATGTATCACGCGGCAACTTTAATAACTGCTGAGGCTACTTCTCAAAATAAAATGTTAAATATTCATAAAAATCGGTGTTCATCATGTCCACATACAAAACTAATGTAATACATCAAATACACTTCCATGATTGGTAATTACTCTTAAAATCAAAACCAGCAGAGAGAAGACAGGTCAGGCCTCTAGGTCTAGCAGTACTGGATACATGTGACAAGAGCTTGGAAATTCAGCATCAACTGTGGGACAAAAGACGGACTGACTCCATGCAAGGGGGATCCTGGTTGGCAGCAAATCGTTTCAACTAGGTGTGAGGTCGAAATGAATGTGGACTCCGGCATCCTCAGAGGACAGGAAGGTCAAGTGACTGTTATGGCCACGCAGACTAGTGTGGCTCCGGAGGGATGAAAGGAAATCCGGGGCGCGATTCAAAAAAGTAGTGAGACTCGGCGATCCTTCTCCGAAAACTGTAAACCCGCTCTCTGTAGAGGCTCAGGAGCCAGGAACAGCTGGGCGGTTGGGTCCGCGTGCCCCCACCTCAGCCCTCCCACCCCACAACACGCCCGTCGCCCCGACCCACCTTCTGTTGGAAGTAGTGAGTTGAGAACTCCCGGGCTCCGGAGGGGGGGAGCCGGCCCTGGAGCCGACGGCCGAGTGCAGGCTGCTGAAGACTCTCAGGGAGGGCGAGACGCGGGCGGCGGCGCCGGGCGTCAGGGAGGCGACCAACAGAACCGCGAGGGCCCCGAGCCCCATGGCTCAGGCTGGCGGCTGGCGACGGGGTGCGGGTGCAGGATCCCGGCTGACGCGCGCAAACCCCGCTCAGCTCAGAGCTCCGCCCGCCGCCGCCAGGCTCCTCCCCGGGAAACCGGAGCCTCTACCGGTCCAAGCCGGCGTCCCCCGAGCCTGCCGCTATCCGCGCTTCCCTTCCCCCTCGTGCCATCCCCTGCGGCGGGGCCACCTTCCGAGGCTGGAGATGGAGCTCAGTGCCAATGATTTCATCGATTACAACCCAGGTCCTGGGCGGACGCGACTCCAGCCTTCACCTTCCCTCCGGGCCGCCCAGCCCTCAAACCCCCCACAGCGGCCGCCACCCACGACTCGTCCTCCGCTTCTGTAAATCATTGCAGCAAGCCGAATAGGCGCGGCCAGCACGGGTGTCGCGCACAGCGGTGACTCCCACGGACGCGTGAACAAACTGGTTCGAGAGAAGGGCGGGGGGCGGCTTCCCCACACCCCACCTGCACGGGCCGGTGTAACCACCACCTCTGGTCCGGCGTCAGCGGGTCACCCCCCAAACCTTGCGAGGTCAGCACATGCCCGCCTTCACGGGGTCGCCAGGAACTGAATAAGCCCCAGAACAGCCGCACTCGGCTCAGGGTTCGTCTCACGCCCTTTTTTTGCCGGATCCCCGCGGTCACCTCTCCTTGCTCGACCCTGAGCCATTCTTCAGTTTCACCCACTCAGTCACCTCTCACCCACTCCAGTCACACCGTGACTCCCGCAGTTATCCCCTCACTCTTTTCCTGTCACCACGCCCAGTCCCCATGCTAAATCTCGGTCCCCTTCCGCCATTCCTGGGGTTCCCCCGCCCCGCAGCTCAGCGAGGCGCGGGTGTTCTACCACTTGACACAAGACTAGCTCTGTGGTCGGGAAGACATTTAACCACTGCGTTCAACCCCGGCGAAGCGAAAGGGTCTTTCTCCAGAGCAGGCACGTGATCCGGGGACGGCCCGCCTCCTCGAGCGGTCTTCTGATTGGCTCTAAGGCGCATCGCTCACATCACTTCCGGCGGAAGCGTCCGCGGGAGATTCAAGTGGAAGGTGTTTGTTTGGTTTGTGGCTGCTGGAGTCCAAGAGTCGGTTCCATCGGAGTCTGGGTCGATGTACTGAATCTCAGGTGAGGAGCTACGGGAAGACGGTTCCCTGAGAGCCACAGAAAGGTCCGGAGCCTCCCAGCGAAGCCCTTAGCAGTCATATTCGACCCCCGGGCGAGTGCGGGCAGCCCCGGGACTTGGAGAAGCTCGGACTTTTTCCTCTTTAGACAGAAGGCGATGTACACCGCTCTGCTAGTGCTCACGGAGCGCTGGAGGGTTCCGTGGCGTGTGCGGGTGAGCGCCTGCAACCCGAAATTCGGGAGGGAAGGTCCAGCGCGGTTTCTCCGACGAGCCTTCCGGGCGGTGTCTGTGCAGGGAATTCCTTGGCTCTGTCGTTTCCTAACTACTCAGGTAGCCCGTGGGGAGAAAGTACTTAACTGAGCTTAAGCATTCTCAGGAACGGAGCGACAGCACAGCGAGGAGGGCGTTTGCTTACCTGGGTTCCATCCTCAGCATCCCATAATCCCAAATCACTCCTGAGTTCAGAGCAAGGAGTAACCCCTGAGCATTGCCGGGTATGACCAAAAAAGAAAAAAAAAAAGAAACTGCAGCGCTCTCCGAGTCCTTCCTTGGCTATATATTTTTGGTCATTCAGGTGAGAAAATACTTTTATATAATTAAAGATTAATTAAAGAGACTCATAGACATGGACAGCGCTGCTACTGTCTCTCCCCTGTGCCCAGCCACTCACGAGGCGCCCGGGAGGGATGGCAGGTTCTAGCCCTGGCCCACCACCCCAGCAGAGCCTCGCAACAAGCCAGACAACCCCCACTCCATGAGGGGCCTCCATTTTCCACATCCGGACTTCCCCTTGTCAGAACTACACCCAGCAGACCAGCCTATCACAGCCTGGCTCACGCGGCTGCTTGCGGCCACGCGGTTCATCAATAAATGCTGGACTTAGAGATGACTGCAATAGTATGCTACCTGCACGGCAGAGCCTGGCAAGCTACCCGGGTCGTATTTGATATGCCAGATACCAGTAACAATTATAGACCTCATTCCCATGACCTGATGGAATGGTTTGAGGCTCTTTATGTTCCTGGAGCAAGCAGGTGCCCTTGGGCTTTACTTGCATGAAACAGGACATATGGAGATGTTACTGGTGCCTGCTTGAGCAAATTGATGATGAACGGGAAGACAGTGATACAGTGATAATTAAAGATTAAAAAATATTTTGGCCATTTTGAGTCACACCCGGCGATGCTCAGGGGTTACTCCTGGCGGAGCTCAGGGGACTGTATGGGATGCCCGGGATGGAACCAGGATCTGCCTCATGCAAGGTAAATGCCCTACACGTGTTCTACAGCTCCAGCCCCTGCCCCAAGATTAAATATTTTAGATAACGGTTTGTGTCCTACAGTTTTTCCAGCCCTTGAATTTCTTGGGTGATAAGCACAAGCATCTTTTAACCTGGTATTTTTACCTTGTCCATAGTTCTAGAGAAAGCTACAAAACATGTAAGTTTGTATGGGTGTCTTGTTGGCTATAGGTCTCTGTTAATGAAAGTAACTTTTGGAAAATACTGTGAATGGAGTTGGTTGCCAAGGGAAAGCATGGAATAGTGGTTTCTTGGGATGGGACAAGAGTTGGAGATTGAGTTTAATGGTCAGTAACTTCATCTATCTCAATCCAAGTAATTAAGTCCCATAAAAAAGACCAAAAATCGTTTCTGAGAGCTTTCAGTTTGGAGAAATAGCATTTCCATATGGCACCTTTCTGGTCCCCAGCCTCCGCCAGAACAGACCTACCATACAGAACAGGCCTGGCAGCAAATAGAGCAGGCATCTTAACCCCTGGGCTCTCCAGCCCCCCAGCTTGATGTTTTTGTTGTGACTGCAGTTTGCCCAGCATCATTTGTTGAGGTGACTTTGCTTCCTTCACTTCCTGAACCCAGCTCCTCTGTCATAGATTAACTGGTAATCTATCTGAGTGTTTCTCTGGAATAGTTCACAATCTATTCCAGTAATTTGAGAATCTGTTTTTATTCAGTACTGTACAAGTTTGGTTGTTTCATTTTTATACTATGACTTAAAATCAGGAAATGTGATATCCAGACATCACTTGTCTTCCCTTTGCTCATCAATTTGCTCCAGTGGGCACCAGTAACATCTCCATACATCCTGTCCAGAGCTAAGCGTAGCCCAAGGGCATCTGCTTGCTCCAGGAACATAAAGAGCCTCAAACCATTCCTTCAGGTCATGGGAATTTGGCATATCCCAAATGCCAAATTGTTACTGGTATTTGGCATATCAAATACGACACGGGTAGCTTGCCAGGCTCTGCCATGTAATCCAGACATACTAAAATAGAAAATACAAGTTTTCCAGACATACTTATTTGATCCATTAGGGGGCAATAAATCCTAAAATAGACAAATCAATCAACAAAAAACATTGTAATTACACAAAACAAAGGAATAGACAATGTGGAGTGATGACAAGACTTTGACCTTGTGTTACAAAACTGAGATAAAAAGAGGTGGGGGAATAGAGTAGAGGGAATAAAGAAGTGGCACAGAGACAGTAGTGAAAGGTCTTCAGCAGTTTCGTGATAGTGGTGTGTAGTGACATTGTATATCAATACCACAAGCATTAGCACTATTGTGCCATGTTACCTAATTCATAATTTAAAAAATTAATTACAAGTAAAAAATTGAAATAAATAGCAATTAGGTCCTTGCACAAATAATATAGAAATTAATTTCTCTGCTTATATGTTTTTCATTTGTTGATGAGTTGTGTGCCCAGTTCAACACTAAACATTTCCTCCTCCTCTAGTTGATTGGTGCTTAACTGACTGAGGGTGTCATATCTGGCTGTAGTGCTCACACTTTGGTTATGGTGCTAGCCAGAGTATACATACTCAGTCACAGTACTTGCTCACTCGTATTGCAGTATGCCAAGAGCCACATACTTCTGGCATGAGGTATCACAGTTGGCAGTGCTAGGATGGTGCTTAGCATGTGGAGCAGTGCCAGGCCTCTAACACACAGATTCAGGCTGCAAGGGTCTACAGCTGAGCTATCTCCAGGACCCCTCAACAATAAATGTTTCTTAGGACAGGAAATATCTTATTTTGTTTCCCCACAATAAGTAGCATGGTATCCTAAATGATAAAGATTTAATTCATTCCTGAAAATGTAAATATGGTAGCAGTTGTGTAAAGAATAACATTTGATGGATTGTTACATGACAAGGCCTAGCTATCTTGGGAATCTTTGCTGTTTAATCTACTTAGAGTTTAAGCTATTTATGTCCTTAAGCCAGAGCTCATGCTAATGAGATCTCTCTTCTGTGTAAACACTGATAAAGGGTATGGCAGTTACAAGAGTCTTTTTGTCTCTGAATCAGTAACTTCTGAAATGTTATTAAAATTATGATTTCAGTGTTATCTAGATTGGGCACAATTCCTCCTAATGCCTACTGGTCCCAGTGTGGGACAATTAGAATTTACCAGACCACCACCATCCTGGGTGTGTTGAGACTACCATTTAAGATTAAAGGAAGGATCATACTAGTTTGCTCTCAAGCAGGCAAGCATAACCCTTTCAGTAAACAGAGGACAAGACATGCAGAATCACCTTGGTGCAGAACAGAAATAGAAGGACCTTGTGGGTACCATCTAGATTGCATGAAGCCCATAAGTTATGGTGTGTTTCTCCCCATGAATATGCATTCATTAAGATGTATTTCTTTATACCAGCTCTCTCCAGTGTTTTGACATAAATAGCTTAAACTGAGGAAGGGACTAGTCCCTGGCATAATCATTTGTTTAAACTAAAACAGGTAGCACCACCCTACATCTATACCTAGAAGCTGATCTTTGGTGATCTTTGTTAACACTACCCTCCTTGAAGATAGGATTACTTTTGGATATATAAGGGGACTAACTTGAGAAACTGGATCCACTTTGGTGGGAGACTTGGGCTCCAATGCATGGTGGGTGTTCTGACCAAGAGCTAGAGGTGTGAGGAATCCCTTTAGTTTGGATTGTAGTGGCAGAGCTTGTTTTATTATTGATAATGAGTAAAAGCCTTTTAGAACTGCGCTGGACTCTGAGTTTTCATCCATTCCCCACTGACCTCAGAGTTAGAAGGCACTCATTTCCTGATATTGTTGGGAACCCCAGTGGATCCCCGGCAATGGATAGCCATATAATTGTAGGAAAAACTGGGCCCCCTGGGATGAACCAGAGCCATGGCAGAGCCTGGCAAGCTACCCATGGTGTATTCGATATGCCCAAAACAGTGACGGTAATGGACCTCATTCCCAATGAATGGAAACGTTATTGGCTCCTGCTGGAGCAAATCAATGAACAGGAAGACAAGTGACCCTTTTTAAAATAATTTTTTTAACTTAATCATGATTTGCAAGGTTGTAAATAGTTGAGTTTTAGATACTTTTTTTCTTTTTTTTGGTCACACCCGGCAATGGTTTCAGGGGCTACTCCTGGCTCTGCGCAGTGCTCGGGGGACCATATGGGATACCGGGGATCGAACCCATGCCGGCACAGGCCGGCCCTGTGCAAGGCAAACGCCCCACCCGCTGGGCTATCGCTCCAGCCCCGAAGTTTTAGATATTTAATGTTCTAGCACCAGTCCCACCAGTCACCTCCAGTCCATACCCCGCCTTTACCCCCCCAAAAGCCTGCCACCTTCACACCTTCACAGGCACTTTTTTTTTTTCCTTTTTGGGTCACACCCAGCAGTGCTCAGGAATTTACTCCTGGTGGTGCTCGCGAAACAGGCACATTTTAAAGTTTGGTGGTTCTATTTTGGATCACCAGTTTTTTGGTGTTATCGACTCTGGTTTGGATCTATAGTTATATCATTCCCCCACATTATTGATGTACTGGCGCCCTTAAATCCCTTTCTCATCTTCTTCCCCCACACGTCTCCCAAAAGTGCTTTAAAGAAGAATAAACGTAAGCCATGACATGAAAGAACATTCTAGATAGGGAAGAGTAGAAATAGGAAATTGTAATCAGGGGCCTTTGAGGGAGGGGAGAGCGAACACAACTCAGTATTATTTTTGTTTCCATTAGCGTAAATTGTTGGCACATAAAAAGCAAGGAAGAGAACTGAGAGAAAGGTCATTAGGAGATAAAATCAGACAAAATAAAATAGGAGCAGGAGAGATATAGACCTCTGTATAATATAAGCCTATATTTTTTTTTTAAATCCTCTTTTTTAATAGAGAATTGCTTTGGGAGCGGAGGAGGTACATTAAGTCACAAAGGAAAATTCCTCTTGTATGGTATATACCTATTCTTATAAAAATTGTTCTTAAATTGCAAGATTTGGCATTTTTTTTACTTAATGGATATTTATTGAGAACTGTAGTGTGCTCTAAGCACTGGGGATATAAGCACCAGCCTCTTTATAAAAATGTCTGGTTAGTAGGAGCAGAACAAACAAAAGTAAACAAATGCATGTGTAGGATAACTTTTATTTTCATGCTTCCATATATCATGAGCTTCTGCAATACCATGTTGGAATAAAATGGATTTCCTAGAAACTGAAGTGCAGGAAAGGGGTCCAGAGAGATAGTAGAGCATGTAGAATGCTTGCCAACCTGGGTTCAATCCCCAGCATCCCATATGGTCCCCTGAGCCTGCCAAGGAGTGATTTCTGAGTGCAGAGCCAGGAGTATCCCCTGAGCACCGCCAGATATGGCCCAAAGAACAAAATAAATAAGTAAAAGGGAGGGAATGTCTACTTGAGATAGAGCAGGTGAAGAGGGACCTGCTGTGTGAAGAATAGGGGCATTTAGGTAAAGAGACACTTGAGCATAAAAACCTCCATAGAAATCAAAGGGGTCTGACAGAGGCGGAAAGAAGACTGCCATGGTTAACCAAAGGACAGAGGAGAGCAGTTTAAAATTAGCCCAAGAAGGTGGGGTTCGATAACCCAAGACATTGTATAAAGTGTAAACTTCATTCTGTTAAGATCTTTAAGATGGGCTGGAGCAATAGTCCAGCGGTAGGGCATTTGCTTGCATGCGGGGGGTCCCAGGTTCAATCCCGCATCCCATATGGTCCCCTGAGCACCACCAGGAGTAATTCCTGAGTGCAGAGCCAGGAGTAACCCCCTGAGCATTGCCAGGTGTGACCCAAAAAGAAAAAAAAAAAAAAAAAACTTTAAGATGGCCAGAGGCAGCATTTTCAGGAGCTAACTGTTAGGCTTATTTTCTCTCCCTTAGCTCACAAATGTTTGTACACTGCTATATTATACACTACATCAAACTGCATTTCAGAGAAGTCCTTGCTGACATCAGTTAGTACATTAGCAAAGAACTTAAAGTCGGCACTAATAATGATTTTTCCTTCCTGCCTTCTTCCCCTGGTATACTCACTTACCTATGCTTCCTGTCTTTAGTCATTGCTTTGTGGGTTAAAATGACAATCAAATTAAGTCATATGTATGTGCTTTGGATGCAACTCTAGTGGTTATGTATACCTGAGAGTCCCAGAACAACTAAGGCTTAGACAAGATCAATTGTTTTTTAATTTTCTGTGCTCACTTTAATAACAGATTGTCGGGAGCGCCGCCGGGTCCCCGACAGTGTCGGAAGCGAAGTTCCCTTCTACCTCCGAAACCTGCAGGGAATGGATGAAGACTCAGGAATCCGATGCAGTTTTAAAAGGGCTTTACTATCACAGGTTCCAATATACAATCCAAGAGCAGGGAAAACCTCCGGACTCTGGGTTCCCAGCTAGGCCCCAGCCAGGTGTAGGCCAAGATGGCTGCCACCACGTGTTGAGGCCCAACAGAGAATGGAGAGGATGGAGAAGCAAAACACCAAGGGAAGCCGAAATGGCAAAAGGGGGAAAAAAGAAGAGAGCTTCTTTCTTCTTGCAGCTTATTTTATAGCTAGAAATCCGCCCAAACTCCCCAGCCCAGCCCATTCTGGGCTGGGCTATCTAGAGATGAAAACAGGAAAATAGCTCTATAGAATGTAGCAACTTCAGGAGACCATCTGGTTGTTTACAAGGACCCAGAGCTAATTAAAAGCCTCCTTGCAGAGCTGGGAGAAGCTATAAGCTAAATGTAACTTCCCCTGGCAGGAAGGATCAAATGCCCTCAGGTAATTCTCCCAGCACCTCACCTAATGTCTTGAGCCAAGATCTGCCTGGAAATACCTTTATAGGGTAGAGAAGGGGGTTTCTGAGATGGCATGTCTCTGTACCAAAGACTAATACTAATGCCAGTTAAATATTTCTCCAAGCCTTCACAAGAGTCTCCTCTACTTCACAGTAGTTTTATATTTTAGTTGCCTTTGAGTTATCAGGGAGCCATGCTTGCTTGCTTGGAGGCAAACAGCATTTCTCTCTGGTCTAATTACTTAGAGATCCAATGTGGCCAGGCAAATATGCTGGTAAGATCTAGCTAGTCCCACGATGATTGTGGTAGCATGAGAGAATATTTATACCAGCCAGTACAGATTACATGGTCAGATAAGACTGCCACATTCAGACTACCCCCTATCTATGAAGTGACCTGCAGGAGGCAATCCAGGGCAGATGCAGAGGCCTAGGCTTTTAGGTGTCCTGCAACAACAGATTAGTGACATATATAGGGTTGTTGTTGTTGTTTTGTTTTTTTTTTTTTTTTTTTTTTTTGGTTTTTTGGGTCACACCTGGCAATGCTCAGGGGTTTCTCCTGGCTCTGCACTCAGGAATTACTCCTGGCGGTGCTGGGGACCATATGGGATGCCGGGGATCAAAACCAGGCCGGCATAGGCGGCTGCATGCAAGGCAAACGCCCTACTCGCTGGACTATCGCCTCCGGCCCCTATAAATCTTAATTACACATATCACTTTGTCTCCTTTTAATTCCTAGTCTTAGTGGAGAATGACCACTTCTCTTTCTCATTGTCATAGTGTTCCTGCCCTGACCTATCCCACCCCACCCGCGCCACCCCCTCAGTGACGACAAGCTTCCTACTAAGGACCAGTTTTCCTACTAGTTGTTTCTATTGCCTTTGGGCTTTAGTTATTCTACTATATTTCTTTATATCACCCATATGAGGGAGTTCATTTTGTGTCTCTCCCTCTCCTCTTATTCATTTCATTCAGCATGAAATGATGCTCTGCACATCCATCATGAATCACCAAATTGCATGACTTAAGTTTCCTATTATATCATCACTATAATAAACAGGCATCCCTTAACTTTATGAAGGAGATAGTTTCTTAAGAAATTTGTTTTATACCTGCAATTAAAGATTTAGCATTTATTCCATTGACTTTTGTTTTATAGGCTGAAGTGTGAACACATGAGCAGAAGAAAATTTATTCTTGCCTCAGTTCTTGCTCTCCAAAATTCAAGTTTTATATTTCCCTCATGTCAGAAATGCCTCTCTCGGATAATCCTAGTCTCCAACAGGTAAAAGTGAAACATATATTAGAGATTCCACTATATACTGTAGATTTCTACAAAGGCAAATTAGGTAGTACTAAATTAACCATATCTGCTTATAGCTCTCATTGAGCTATAACATTCTGTAACACCTTTTCTTTCTCTCTTTTTAAACTTTGTGGTGCTAGGGACATATTATAACAGAATTGATTGTTACATTACTTGAAGGGGTGATCACAGAGCACAGGAAACTACTTGTACTCTGTGCTCACGGGACCATGCTATGACCTGTTTAAAACCCGGACTTCCACATACAACACATGAGCTCCTGCTAAGATCTAAGACCAGAAAGTGTGGAAACACCTATTTCATCACAAATGACATTTGGGAAATAGGTTTCCCTGCAGGTTAACTCAGGTAACTATGATTTGAATGGGTTGCAACTATTCTTCCTTCTTGTTTCTAAGTGTTGTCCCAAGAACAAATGCATTGGCGTTACTGAGAGCTTGTAGAAAGGAAGACTCTTGGGCTGTATTCCAGATTCACTGAGTCAAAACCTTCATTTGAGCAAGAGTCCCATGTGATGTATGCATATCAAAGTTTGGAATGCTTCTATATTTTGCCAGCCTTTTCCCCAAAATACATACATATTAGTGTATAACACTGTGTCTAATTTATTGGACAAAGTGATTTGGGGCATTGAACCCAGTACCTGATTCACAAGTGCGCAGAATGCACTACTGCTGAGCTGCATCATCCATCCCTAAACGTATAATTTACTGTGCATATGCACTCATCCTAATGAATCTTGTGTATATTATATTCCGTGCTGTATGGTATTCCATTACTACCCATATTGTATTTAAAATGTATTCTATACTAAAGACCCCAGCCTAAGAATCCAAAGCCACGAATTTATGTCTTAGAATTCATTTTCAGCCTGGGCAAAAATTCAGCCCAATTTGCCTATTGTAAACTGGGAAAAGCATCTTGTTTACATGCCAGATGAAATAATGTGTTAAGAAATTTATAAACTGGGGCCAGAGCGATAGCCCAGCGGGTAGGGCATTTGCCTTGCATGCAGCCGGCCTGTGCCGCCCAGGTTCGATACCTGGCATCCCATATGGTCCCCGCGCACCGCCAGGAGTAATTCCTGAATGCAGAGCCAGGAGTAACCCCTGAGCATCGCCGGGTGTGACCCCCCAAAAAAAAAAAAAAAAAAATTATAAACTGAAAAATTCAGGTGCATATTAATCTAACATTTGCTAAGAACTTCGCATTAGAAATTAATGATTAATATATAACGCTTTTAAAATTCTAATATGTCTTCAAAACATTTAATTTCTTTCACTGGTACTTGCTGGTACTGAAGTTCAGTCCCTTACTGAGTCAGCTATCTTCAGTTTAGCCTTGACCAAACTGCCCTTACAAGCAGCAGCACATTTGAGTTAATATTATATGAATGTATTTTAAACATATCTAAGCATATCCATCTTCAGTATGACAAAGGCATTATTGGTCCAGATC
This sequence comes from Cryptotis parvus, assembly GCA_021461705.1. Classification (NCBI taxonomy): domain Eukaryota; kingdom Metazoa; phylum Chordata; class Mammalia; order Eulipotyphla; family Soricidae; genus Cryptotis; species Cryptotis parvus. The sequence continues at coordinate 106,350 of JAJIBD010038529.1, forward strand.
TAATAATGGTGAATCAATTTTAATATGTAGGATTAACCATTGAACAAGCACCTTAGGAGCCATGCATTTTGGCTCCCCCTAGTGGCTACCTGGCAGCAACCAAATTTATACAATTATGACCATTTCTTTTTGGGTTTGTTTCATTTGACAAACTGACCATTTCTGTTTGCATTTTGCCACTCCTTAAGCTTGATTTTTAGCAAGCTGAAGTAAAGAAGTCTTGGGATTAACTATAACCACCACTATTTTAAGTGGCCAGCTTGCTACATTAGGTCCGTGAAAAATGGATATTGAAAAATGGATCATTGTAAACAACTGAAAAAGAAGAAAAACGTTAAGTACAGTGACGTGACTGTAATAATATTTGAAACAATTATGAAGGAAATGGATTTGGCAGGATCTGCTACTATATCATTTTTGTTTGCTTTTATCCTCCTTTAATTCTGAATTTTAGTTAACAGAGATTTAAGGGTTATAGTAACTATCCCAAGATCTGACAGCTGCCACTTGACAGTGGAATTACCCTTGACTCCTAGCTTTTACAAAAACTTTTGGCCATAGTTAAAATTATATTGTTGAGAACATTGCATAGATACTTTGGGTGTAAGTATTTATTAAATGTTTCAGCAGTATTCATTCTGTTAACAGTAGACATTAATTTCAGAACTTCTGATGGTATGGTACTAACTTCATATTTACTCACCCCAGTCCTTGACTATTTTATACCTCCATCTGTTATTGATGACTTCACCTTCCTCACTTCACAGTCTTACATGCGCTGTGCCTTTATTTTCTGCCATGGTGAAGAATTCTAATCATAACATATGATTACTTAATTTAAATCAGTAAAGACAGCTCATGGATAGAAAAATTCAAGATGTTGGTCTGAAATAATTGCATCAGAATATGCTTATGTTTATGAAAATTCTTGCACACAAAATATTATTTCCTTACCTTGTTTTTTATCATAAAAAGTAGTCAACGTTTCTATAACATTTTCCCCATTTTTCTAGATCTAATTGTCCAAAATGTGGCTCTACTGATAAAATTGAAAATGTCCAGTACAGATATAAACTTCCTTTAAAAGTTGCAGAATCAAGCAGATTATTTGACATTATTGTATTTGGAAGCTGCTTAGACACATTTTTTGGTCTTACAGCTACTGGTTTGCACAGGTAAGAATATTTAAAATTTTTCTTTCTCCCAACTACTGCCTGGTATATCAATAGAATATGAAGATACATGGGTTTATTTGTTCGTTTATTTTAATTTATACTGAATAACTAAGAATTACAAAGCTACAAAATTATTCATAATGAAGTTTCAGGTGTACAATGTTCCAACACCAATCTCTTCATCAGTGTCCACTTCCCTCCACCACTGTCCACAGTTTCCCGCTCGCCTCCTGCCTCTATGACAACAACTTCTTTGTTTTTTTCCCTATTGGGGACAATATTTTACAATACTGGTAATAATAGGGTATCTTGCATGTCACTTCACCTCCTTTCAGCACCCAAACCTTGTCCAGAGTGGCTACTTCCCTCTATCATTGTCATGGTGGTCCCTTCCCTGACCTACCTCACCCCACAGTGGTAAGCTTGCTATTAGGACACATTCTCTTGCTCTTCATTTCTGTTGCCATCTGCATTAGTTATTTCCCTATGATATTCCTTTATATCCCACATATGAATGAGATCATTCTGTGAATATCCCTTTCCCAATTACTCTTTTCACTCAGCATAATACCCTCCAGATTATCATGAAAGATACTTGTGTTTTTTTTTGTTGTTGTTGTTGTTTTCTTTTTGGGTCACACCCAGCAATGCTCAGGGGTTACTCCTGGCTTTGCACTCAGGAATTACTCCTGGCAGTGCTCAGGGGACCATATGGGATTCCAGGGATTGAACCTGGGTTGCTGCGTGCAAGGCAAACACCCTACCTGCTGTACTATCACTCTGGCCCAATATGTGTTTTTAAGGTAATACAGTGTTGGTAAAAATGACCCTCAGATCATTAATTCCTTTCAAAATTAAACATTTGAGAGATAAATGTTTATATCTGAAATGTTTTTTGTAATATGTTAAACCAGCCTAGTGTTAGTCAAACTAAGTTAATTATGTAACTCAAAACTATTCTAAGTTAGAGAAATAGAAAATGAGAAAGTAAAATCATTTCAAGCAGGAGGTTTTTGTTCAAATTTAGGGTAGTTTTTAATAGTTTCCTGGGCCCCTTGCGTGAGAAGAAGTATTTGAAGGCATATTCGCCTATCAGAAGTAGAATTTTGTTATTGCTCTCATTTGGCATAACTTCATCTATTCCAGTTGGCTTGAGAATACAAGGAGATATACATATGTTCTACACTTCTCCCATAATTGCTTAACAAAAGAAATTTCTGTGGCTTGTGCTTGAGAGAGACTTAATTTGAAGAAAGGGACAGCACAAGGGTCAGAGCCAGGGAAGACTTCCTGTGCTTTGAAAAGGGAGGGGGATTTCCCCACTGCCCCCAATGCCGTGGGCCTGATTACTCACAGACATCTACCTTTTCATACTTATTACTTGTTTTTTTTTTTTTTTTTTTTCTTCAGTGGTGAAAACCAGAATGAACAAAATGCTAGCTCCTAATTTATTTTTTCTGCATGTTAAAATTTCAAAGTTCATCTTTTCATGTTTTAATTTTCTTAAATCCAGTTACCTGCAGGACCCTAATGGGATTCCAAAAACTCTGGACAGTACTGTTGCTCGGAACCTGCTGATTAAAGCTGTTGAGACTTCCTTTGTTGGGCGCAGCTTTCTTTTGAGTAACGGTAATTGAGATTAGTTTGCTCTTTGAAATTCTGTTAACACTGCCATATTAATGCAATGCAATGTATAAAATAAAATTTCCATATGGGATATTTAGGAGCCAAAATGTGAGGGCCTGCATAAGCACTTTAAATTGTAAGCATTGGTTTTAGGTGATCTCTTGAGACACTTTGTAACAACTTCCTCTTAAATGTCTCAGAAAAGCCTAGTTCAAATGCTCTGAAACTTAGAAAATCTAAGTTGATTATAATTCAGAAATACTAGATACTTTGTTTTGATATTTGTTGTTTTATGTTACCCTCCAAGCTTTGTTCAGATTGTGTTATAAAACATTCATCAACTGTTAAGTTTTCAGAGTTTGGAGCGATAGTACAGCAGGTATGTTCTTGCCTTGTACACATCCGGCACCCTGTGTAGTCACCTGAGCCCACCAGAAGTGAACCCTGAGTGCAGAGGCGAGAGTAAACTCTGAACACAGCTGGGTGTGGCTCAAATAACAAACAGAACCAAATAAATCCCCCTAGATCTTCAGCTTTATCTTCTGTAAAAAGAGAGGGATTGAAGGCAATATATTGATTAGAATTCTTAAGGACCGGATTAGGAAGGACAGTCTTTATCAGAAAAGTGACTTACCAGTCACTGTCCTGTTTTATAGGAGTCTTCAAGGCAGTGTGTCTGAAGTCTTTCTTTGTCTTATTAACACTGAGGGAGTGTATGAAAAATTGTCTATATTAGAGTGAGGATTTTTTTTTTTTTTTTTTTTTTGCTTTTTGGGTCACACCTGGCAATGCTCACGGGTTTCTCCTGGCTCTGCATTCAGGAATTACTCCTGGTGGTGCTCGGGGGACCATATGGGATGCCGGGGATCAAACCTGGGCTGACATGGGCCGGCCAGGCAAGGCAAACGCCCTACCCGCTGGACTATCGCTCCTGCCCCAGAATGAGGATTTTCAAAGGGGGAATATAGCTTTCCATAAGAGAAAAACTCAAAGGGAAGATGAAACCAGGAGTTGCAGACCTTAGTTTCATTAAGATATCTGGCTGCTTCCTCTTTTATTGAGTTAAAGCATTCCCTTTAACTCAAAATTTCTGGGGAGTGAAATGAGAAATATAATGACTATCATTTATTCAGCCATAGCAATTTGCTAGGATTCTGTTTTCCATATTTTAATATAATAATCATTCAATTTTATCTTTATTTTAAAAAATAAGAAAACTGACTCAAATTTTCCAAAGTCCTAACACTAGTAAACACTATTAAAACCAGAAATTGAGGACATGTGTCTTCATTCCATGAATTACATCTCTTATTTGCTACTCTATGTACTGCAGGAATTAAAGTAAGAAGGATAGGACTATAATTGTATCTGTTTTCTCTTTTTCTTTCTTTGATTCACATTTCAGTCAGAGGCTAAGAAAATGTTATTCCCTTAAATCCATTCACTTCTTTCACAGAATTTTGAAAATGATTATGGACACAGTTCAAACTCCAGTAACTTCAGAAAGCAGTTCTCTGACCGAAATAAATAAGTTAAAACACTTGTAGCTTGCCAGATTCTTCTTCCAGACCCAAGTGTTGCAGGTTTTACTGTCATTGACTATTTTTGTCAACTTTTGGATTTCAAGAAACATCATTGTGACTCTCAGGCATCTAATAGCTACTTTCTTGCTTTAGATCACTCAAACAGTGATCCCAGCAACATCGAGGGCTCTGACAAAAGTTCTTGTCTTTCTGGATACCATAGTAGAAAGATATTTTCAAGATCCTGGCAATTTTCACTGGAACTGGTTTCCATTAATTCACAACTAGCTGGTGATGATGATGATGATGATGAAGATGATGATGATGATGAGGATGAGGAAGATGATATTCTGGCTTCAGAATCAAGCAAAGGCTATTGGAACTCATTACAGGCACAGAAAGTGTCCCTCTCTTGCAAAGGCCACTAATTCCGGTAGCTACTCAAGTCCCAGTCAGGATTCGTGGAGCCTTATTTCATATATGGATAAGAAGGGTTTAACACAAAAGTTGAATGACGCACTAGACTTACAAGCTATTCAGCCAAGTGCAGCTCAAAGCAGTCATGAAATTGAAGCTACCAATTTTCAATTGTTTCCTTTGAATATGCAAGAGACGCTGGAGACAAGAAATACAAAATCCTTCCACAGTGCAATAGAAATTAAAATTAGATACTCCCCACTGGAGCAAACAGCTCACCAGCATCATGATGTAGATACCCACCTTAATTTTCAGGGGAGATCTACCTGTTTCAGGGAGATCTACTTTCATCACTCAGACAAGAAGAGATAGTTCATGATTCCCAGAATTGTGACTCTGAAATTTGGGATGAGCTGCCATTCTCTGAAAGCCTAAACAAGTTCCTGGCAGCTATTGAAAGTGAGATTAATACATCTCAACCTGATGCCAGTAGTGGGAATTGTGACCTGAACAATGACAATGATAAATTACATGCACACTACAACAGAGTGTCTGTGACACCCAAAAAAAATACAAGGACCTTGCATACACCAGCTGTTTCAAAGTTTAGGAACGATAGCAACCTTTCCTACTGTGAAGCTAATCCAAGTCATAGTATTCAAATGGAATCACCACCAGATAACACAACAGAGAATATTTCTAAAAGTAGTATTAGAAGAGATACATCTAACTATTTTTTACCGAATGCTTATCTGTCCGCTGTGTATTCATCTTCAAAAGGTTTAGGAACAAGTACTCCAGAATATATCAAAATTCACCCACATAGAGCTGAAATTTCACATATACACAGTACTTCAGAGAATGACCATACTTCTCTCAATATACAATATTTTAATGAAAATGAAGAAAAATTACTTTTAGAAAAGAGTGAAAATTTGACAGCTGTGTACTCTAAAAGGTATAGTAATGTTTCTGACCTTTGCAACTTAAAAAATGAACAGTATTTTACAAGGCTAAAGAATCAAGGTGATAACTTTACGATATGCAGAAAACTTACATATCCTCTAGAAGATCTTTTGCAATAGTTCAAATAGGAGTACAAATACCTTGAAAGTAATGCCTTGTGAACATTTGAGCACTAACTTAACACCAAACTGTTCTGGTCATGAAGGTAGCTACAATGCCTCTGCTGATCTCTTTGATGATAATACTAGAGAACAAGACATTACAACAGAAACTACTGAAAAATCACAGGATACTTCGTTGCAGCAGGGGAAGTCTTTGTCAGATAGTCATCATATGGAACCTGAGTTTTCACCAAAACCACTTTCTGATAATTTCAGTCAATCTTCACAAAAATCCTTGCAAAATAAGTCTGCCTCTTTGTACTCAAGAACATGCTTTTCTCCTTATTTGCATTCAGATTCAGAATATGATTTTGAAGATAGTCAAGATTTTGTTCCATGTTCACAGTCTACTCCACTTGCAGGATTCCACCGAACAAGAATTAAAGGAATGAAAGGAACTTCCAAACTTTTATTTGATTTTTTTTACAGGTCTTGATACTAACTATAGAAAAACAAATATATCCTCTGAAAATTGCATACAGCAAACCATTCCTGTCTGTCCAAAAGGTTTTGTAACACCCAAGCAGAAATCCAAACATTCTCTTACACCACCAGAGGTAGTCAACAACTGTCCTGTTACTGGGTGTCTTGAAATTGACATTGATGAATGTGTCCCCCCTTCCACAAAAAAAAAGCATTTCCTTCAGAAATGTTTGGACTCCAAGTCTTGGATAAGGGATGCCTTACTTCCTGTAACTCTAATCAAAAAGAATTACTAAGGAAGAAACCGAAATATGTCAGACAAAGAACTAAAAAAGGTTTAATTAAGAAGTTCAATTTAAAGACTATAACTAAAGCTGTGGTTACCAAGCAGAAGACACCCAACAGGACAAATGCAGGCAGGATTTCCAGAGAGTCAGTTTTGGGAGATGATTCTTGCTTAGCAGTCAATTGTTATCTTTCATATCCAGAAAAGTGGCTTCTTCCAGTGCCTGAAACTAACAGTGCTTGGTCTCCTGAAATGTTCTAATGAAAAGTCATCTGAAACTAATTGCTGACTTGTACAGGTAAATCAGTTTGAAAACTTTTCCCAGTCGTGTAGAAAGCATTTTCCACAGGAATGAGACTAGTAGAAAATGGTTCTGTTACACCTTTTAAACTGATATAAAGCCTTTATTTTTCCCTATGTTGTTCCATTAGTTTGGCACTTTATCTGACATTGTTGAAGAATGTACTTTAATATTGTTCATTACTTATGAAAAATATTAGTTAAATTTACATGTATATTCCAGAATAAAGCTTTTGTAAATCAAAACTTAGTCTTGTTTAGTTTGGTTTGGTTTTGGTATCATACCTGGTGGTGCTCAGGTCTTACTACTGACTCTGTGCTCAGGGATCACTCGAGCAGTGCTCAGAGTACCTTGTGTGATCATAGGGATAAAACTGGGTTTAGCTACATGCATGGCAAGCACCTTAACCCCTGTACTATCTCTCTGGCCCCAAAGTCTAGCTTCACTAATAACTGAAATCAGAAAATGCCTTTCACTTATTAGGCCAACTGTTATGGTACAAGTACCCTTTTTTTATAAAAATCCCTTACTTTTTAAAAAAATTTTTATTATACCACTGTGAGATATACAATTACAAAGATGTTTATAGTTGGGTCTCCATTATAGTGTTCCAGCATTCCCCCAAAACCAATGTCCCTAAACTCCCTCCAACCCACTCCCAGCCTGCCTCTATAGCAGGTACCTTTTCATTCTCTCTCTTCTCTGTCTCTATTTCTTTCTCCTACACATCGTGGCTTGCGATACAAATGTTTATTATCATGTAAGTCTCTGTGTACATTCAATGGTGAGTTCTAGTCTGACATCACCATTCCCCATTTTCATCAGCCACCCCAGTTGGTTACACGTAAAATGATCATTGTAGTGTATATATGTGCAAGATCCTGGGAAGGACCTGGTCCTAAACTTGATTATTATCTAAGTCTGTTACACAGCTGCAGAGCGGCTGCACACTAGCACAGCTGTGGGTCTGGTCTGCCTCTTATCTGGTTTTTTTGCTTGTGGTGGCTGCATGCTTGTCATCCTGCCTGCTGGGAAATGGAGATGGAAGGGATGGGGGGGAGGGCCCCATCGCTGCTCCAAGTCCAGCTGGCATAGTCTCCTCCCCACATGTCTGCTGGCCCTAGGGGTTATGTTGGACTCAGCCAGGGCCGAGCCATCCTTACATGTTTTTTTTAAAAGATGCAGTGATGTGGGGCCAGAGTGACAATACAGTGGGTAAGGCGCTTGCCTTGCACATGGCCAGCCCAGGTTGGATCCTGGCATTCCCAAGCACAGTCAGTAGTAATTCCTGAGTGTAGAGCTAGGAGTAACCCCTGTGACCCAATAAAAAAAAGTGCTGTGAATTTTTATATAAGTTTTAAAACAGCTTCAATTAAGCTATTGCTACCTATATCATACAAAAGTAAGTCATAAACTATTTCCCCAGGATGTTTCCAAAGGTAAACATTAAACATAGACTCCTAATTTTATCTAAAATCTCATGCACATGGTTTTCTTCATCAGCATTATTTGTTTTTTCTTACAATTATGAAAATCATGTACATATTTATGCATAGGCACATATATTAGATGACTGATTATGTACATATACCACTTTAATTCTGCATACAAATATAAATTCAAAGTGGATCAAAGACCTGGATGTAAGACCTGAAACCGTAAAAACATAGAGGACAACATGATAAAAGGTTCCATGACATGTTAGAGATGCTTTACATACTCAACCACAACAGCAAAGGATATGAAAGCAAAAAAAAAAAAAAAAAAGTGGGAACTACATAAAATTTGTAGTGCAAAAATATATTAGCAGAATTCATTTTCAGAACAGCTGAAATAGGGTAAAATATTAGCACATCATACATCTGATAGGAGGTTAATATCCAAGTTAGATAAAGAATGTTTGAAACCCACAAGAAGAACCAACCCAATTTAAAAATAGGAAGATTTTACAAGTCATTTCTCTAAAGAGGGCACACAGATGGCCGAAAAGGCACAGGAAGAGGTGATAAACATTACTTATTGGAGAAATGCAAATCAAACCACAGTAAGATACCACCTCACACCTGTGAAAAGACTTATATCAAAATATAAAATTGTTGGCGCACATGCTGCATGGACACACATGCTGCCTGAGCCCACGTGGCAGGCATGTGTGGTGCCGGAGTACGCGGGTCGCCCCACATCTCCCCTCTTGAGATGTGTACTCTCTCTCTTACTTTCCCTCCTCCTTCCCCTTCCTACAACCTCCATAATAAAACCTGTTTTGCCTTCCCCCTCCATCTTGTCGAACCTGGTGGCCCTGCCGGCGAGCTGCCCACGGGCCAGCACAGGGCCTCACGGAAGGCTGGGGAGGCTGGCGCTCGGCCCTGCGCCGGCCTAGCTGACCATGGAACCCCGAGGAGGGCAGATGGGTTTTGGGAGTGGGCCCGTCGCCTCTGAGGGGTCCCGGAAGCAGCCGGATGTGACTCGCCCACCACACTAGCCACCATTTTTGCTGTCCGGACGCTGCGAAACGGCCTCAGACCAGATCAACAGAGCAAAGCCAGTTCGAGCCCAGGTAGGCGGCTCCAAGAGGCGGGAATCACCGGGAAGTCGCCAGTGGAGGCGTGGTCGTCCCTTCCCCCTCCATCTTGTCGGACCTGGTGGCCCTGCCGGCGAAGCTGCCCACGGGCGCAGCACAGGGCCTCACGGAAGGCTGGGGAGGCTGGCGCCGGCCTGCGCCGGCCTAGCTGACCATGGAACCCCGAGGAGGGCAGATGGGTTTTGGGAGTGGGCCCGTCGCCTCTGAGGGGTCCCGGAAGCAGCCGCGATGTGACTCGCCCACCACACTAGCCACCATTTTTGCTGTCCGGACGCTGCGAAACGGCCTCAGACCAGATCAACAGAGCAAAGCCAGTTCGAGCCCAGGTAGGCGGCTCCAAGAGGCGGGAATCACCGGGAAGTCGTCAGTGGAGGCGTGGTCGCCCCTTCCCCCTCCATCTTGTCGGACCTGGTGGCCCCTGCCGGCGAAGCTGCCCACGGGCCAGCACAGGGCCTCACGGAAGGCTGGGGGAGGCTGGCGCCACGGCCTGCGCCGGCCTAGCTGACCATGGAACCCCGAGGAGGGCAGATGGGTTTTGGGGAGGGGGCCCGCCGCCTCTGAGGGGTCCCCGGAAGCAGCCGGATGTGACTCGCCCACCACACTAGCCACCATTTTTGCTGTCCGGATGCTGCGAAACGGCCTCAGACCAGATCAACAGAGCAAAAGCCAGTTCGAGCCCAGGTAGGCGGCTCCAAGAGGCGGGAATCACCGGGAAGTCGCCAGTGGAGGCGTGGTCGGCCCCTTCCCCCCTCCATCTTGTCGGACCTGGTGGCCCCTGCCGGCGAAGCTGCCCACGGGCCAGCACAGGGCCTCACGGAAGGCTGGGGAGGCTGGCGCGCGGCCTCGCGCCGGGCCTAGCTGACCATGGAACCCCGAGGAGGGCAGATGGGTTTTGGGAGGGGGCCCGTCGCCTCTGAGGGGTCCCGGAAGCAGCCGGATGTGACTCGCCCACCACACTAGCCACCATTTTTGCTGTCCGGACGCTGCGAAACGGCCTCAGACCAGATCAACAGAGCAAAGCCAGTTCGAGCCCAGGTAGGCGGCTCCAAGAGGCGGGAATCACCGGGAAGTCGCCAGTGGAGGCGTGGTCGCCCCTTCCCCCTCCATCTTGTCGGACCTGGTGGCCCTGCCGGCGAGCTGCCCACGGGCCAGCACAGGGCCTCACGGAAGGCTGGGGAGGCTGGCGCCGGCCTGCGCCGGGCCTAGCTGACCATGGAACCCCGAGGAGGGCAGATGGGTTTTGGGGAGGGGGCCCGTCGCCTCTGAGGGGTCCCGGAAGCAGCCGCATGTGACTCGCCCACCACACTAGCCACCATTTTTGCTGTCCGGACGCTGCGAAACGGCCTCAGACCAGATCAACAGAGCAAAGCCAGTTCGAGCCCAGGTAGGCGGCTCCAAGAGGCGGGAATCACCGGGAAGTCGCCAGTGGAGGCGTGGTCGTCCCTTCCCCCTCCATCTTGTCGGACCTGGTGGCCCTGCCGGGCGAGCTGCCCACGGGCCAGCACAGGGCCTCCACGGAAGGCTGGGGAGGCTGGCGCCCGGCCTGCGCCGGGCCTAGCTGACCATGGAACCCCGAGGAGGGCAGATGGGTTTTGGGAGGGGCCCGTCGCCTCTGAGGGGTCCCGGAAGCAGCCGGATGTGACTCGCCCACCACACTAGCCACCATTTTTGCTGTCCGGACGCTGCGAAACGGCCTCAGACCAGATCAACAGAGCAAAGCCAGTTCGAGCCCAGGTAGGCGGCTCCAAGAGGCGGGAATCACCGGGAAGTCGCCAGTGGAGGCGTGGTCGTCCCTTCCCCCTCCATCTTGTCGGACCTGGTGGCCCTGCCGGCGAGCTGCCCACGGGCCAGACACAGGGCCTCACGGAAGGCTGGGGAGGCTGGCGCCGGCCTGCGCCGGGCCTAGCTGACCATGGAACCCCGAGGAGGGCAGATGGGTTTTGGGAGTGGGCCCGTCGCCTCTGAGGGGTCCCGAAGCAGCCGGATGTGACTCGCCCCACCACACTAGCCACCATTTTTGCTGTCCGGACGCTGCGAAACGGCCTCAGACCAGATCAACAGAGCAAAAGCCAGTTCGAGCCCAGGTAGGCGGCTCCAAGAGGCGGGAATCACCGGGAAGTCGCCAGTGGAGGCGTGGTCGTCCCTTCCCCTCCATCTTGTCGGACCTGGTGGCCCTGCCGGGCGAGCTGCCCACGGGCCAGCACAGGGCCTCACGGAAGGCTGGGGGAGGCTGGCGCTCGGCCCGCGCCGGGCCTAGCTGACCATGGAACCCCCGAGGAGGGCAGATGGGTTTTGGGAGGGGCCCGTCGCCTCTGAGGGGTCCCGAAGCAGCCGGATGTGACTCGCCCACCACACTAGCCACCATTTTTGCTGTCCGGACGCTGCGAAACGGCCTCAGACCAGATCAACAGAGCAAAAGCCAGTTCGAGCCCAGGTAGGCGGCTCCAAGAGGCGGGAATCACCGGGAAGTCGTCAGTGGAGGGCGTGGTCGTCCCTTCCCCCTCCATCTTGTCGAACCTGGTGGCCCCTGCCGGCAAGCTGCCCACGGGCCAGCACAGGGCCTCACGGAAGGCTGGGGGGAGGCTGGCGCTGGCCTGCGCCGGGCCTAGCTGACCATGGAACCCCGAGGAGGGGCAGATGGGTTTTGGGAGTGGGCCCGTCGCCTCTGAGGGGTCCCGGAAGCAGCCGGATGTGACTCGCCCACCACACTAGCCACCATTTTTGCTGTCCGACGCTGCGAAACGGCCTCAGACCAGATCAACAGAGCAAAGCCAGTTCGAGCCCAGGTAGGCGGCTCCAAGAGGTGGGAATCACCGGGAAGTCGCCAGTGGAGGCGTGGTCGTCCCTTCCCCCTCCATCTTGTCGGACCTGGTGGCCCCTGCCGGGCGGAGCTGCCCACGGGCCAGCACAGGGCCTCACGGAAGGCTGGGGGAGGCTGGCGCCACGCCTGCGCCGGGCCTAGCTGACCATGGAACCCCGAGGAGGGCAGATGGGTTTTGGGAGGGGGGCCCGCCGCTCTGAGGGGTCCCGGAAGCAGCCGGATGTGACTCGCCCACCACACTAGCCACCATTTTTGCTGTCCGGACGCTGCGAAACGGCCTCAGACCAGATCAACAGAGCAAAAGCCAGTTCGAGCCCAGGTAGGCGGCTCCAAGAGGTGGGAATCACCGGGAAGTCATCAGTGGAGGCGTGGTCGCCCCTTCCCCCTCCATCTTGTCGGGACCTGGTGGCCCTGCCGGCGAGCTGCCCACGGGCCAGCACAGGGCCTCACGGAAGGCTGGGGGAGGCTGGCGCTCGGCCTGCGCCGGGCCTAGCTGACCATGGAACCCCGAGGAGGGCAGATGGGTTTTGGGGAGGGGGCCCGCCGCCTCTGAGGGGTCCCGGAAGCAGCCGGATGTGACTCGCCCACCACACTAGCCACCATTTTTGCTGTCCGGACGCTGCGAAACGGCCTCAGACCAGATCAACAGAGCAAAGCCAGTTCGAGCCCAGGTAGGCGGCTCCAAGAGGCGGGAATCACCGGGAAGTCGCCAGTGGAGGCGTGGTCGCCCTTTCCCCCTCCATCTTGTCGGACCTGGTGGCCCTGCCGGCGAGCTGCCCACGGGCCAGCACAGGGCCTCACGGAAGGCTGGGGAGGCTGGCGCCGGCCTGCGCCGGGCCTAGCTGACCATGGAACCCCGAGGAGGGCAGATGGGTTTTGGGAGGGGGCCCGTCGCCTCTGAGGGGTCCCCGAAACAGCCGGATGTGACTCGGCCACCCACACTAGCCACCATTTTTGCTGTCCGGACGCCGCGAAACGGCCTCAGACCAGATCAACAGAGCAAAGCCAGTTCGAGCCCAGGTAGGCGGCTCCAAGAGGCGGGAATCACCGGAAGTCGCCAGTGGAGGCGTGGTCGTCCCTTCCCCCTCCATCTTGTCGGACCTGGTGGGCCCCTGCCGGCGAGCTGCCCACGGGCCAGCACAGGGCCTCACGGAAGGCTGGGGAGGCTGGCGCTCGGCCTGCGCCGGGCCTAGCTGACCATGGAACCCCGAGGAGGGCAGATGGGTTTTGGGAGTGGGCCCGTCGCCTCTGAGGGGTCCCGGAAGCAGCCGGATGTGACTCGCCCACCACACTAGCCACCATTTTTGCTGTCCGGACGCTGCGAAACGGCCTCAGACCAGATCAACAGAGCAAAGCCAGTTCGAGCCCAGGTAGGCGGCTCCAAGAGGCGGGAATCACCGGAAGTCGCCAGTGGAGGCGTGGTCGTCCCTTCCCCTCCATCTTGTCGGACCTGGTGGCCCTGCCGGGCGAGCTGCCCACGGGCCAGCACAGGGCCTCACGGAAGGCTGGGGAGGCTGGCGCTCGGCCTGCGCCGGCCTAGCTGACCATGGAACCCCGAGGAGGGCAGATGGGTTTTGGGAGTGGGCCCGTCGCCTCTGAGGGGTCCCGGAAGCAGCCGGATGTGACTCGCCCACCACACTAGCCACCATTTTTGCTGTCCGGACGCTGCGAAACGGCCTCAGACCAGATCAACAGAGCAAAGCCAGTTCGAGCCCAGGTAGGCGGCTCCAAGAGGTGGGAATCACCGGGAAGTCGCCAGTGGAGGCGTGGTCGCCCCTTCCCCTCCATCTTGTCGGACCTGGTGGCCCTGCCGGGCGAGCTGCCCACGGGCCAGCACAGGGCCTCACGGAAGGCTGGGGAGGCTGGCGCTCGGCCTGCGCCCGGCCTAGCTGACCATGGAACCCCGAGGAGGGCAGATGGGTTTTGGGAGTGGGCCCGTCGCCTCTGAGGGGTCCCGGAAGCAGCCGGATGTGACTCCGCCCACCACACTAGCCACCATTTTTGCTGTCCGGACGCTGCGAAACGGCCTCAGACCAGATCAACAGAGCAAAGCCAGTTCGAGCCCAGGTAGGCGGCCCCAAGAGGCGGGAATCACCGGGAAGTCGCCAGTGGAGGCGTGGTCGTCCCTTTCCCCTCCATCTTGCCGGACCTGGTGGCCCTGCCGGCGAGCTGCCCACGGGCCAGCACAGGGCCTCCACGGAAGGCTGGGGAGGCTGGCGCCGGCCTGGGCGCCGGGCCTAGCTGACCATGGAACCCCGAGGAGGGCAGATGGGTTTTGGGAGTGGGCCCGTCGCCTCTGAGGGGTCCCGGAAACAGCCGGATGTGACTCGCCCACCACACTAGCCACCATTTTTGCTGTCCGACGCTGCGAAACGGCCTCAGACCAGATCAACAGAGCAAAGCCAGTTCGAGCCCAGGTAGGCGGCTCCAAGAGGCGGGAATCACCGGGAAGTCGCCAGTGGAGGCGTGGTCGTCCCTTCCCCCTCCATCTTGTCGGACCTGGTGGCCCTGCCGGCGAGCGCCCACGGCCAGCACAGGGCCTCACGGAAGGCTGGGGAGGCTGGCGCCGCGCCCTGCGCCGGCCTAGCTGACCATGGAACCCCGAGGAGGGCAGATGGGTTTTGGGAGGGGGCCCGTCGCCTCTGAGGGGTCCCGAAGCAGCCGGATGTGACTCGCCCACCACACTAGCCACCATTTTTGCTGTCCGGACGCTGCGAAACGGCCTCAGACCAGATCAACAGAGCAAAGCCAGTTCGAGCCCAGGTAGGCGGCTCCAAGAGGCGGGAATCACCGGAAGTCGCCAGTGGAGGCGTGGTCGCCCCTTCCCCTCCATCTTGTCGGACCTGGTGGCTCCTGCCGGGCGAGCTGCCCACGGCCAGCACAGGGCCCTCACGGAAGGCTGGGAGGTTGGCGCCACGGCCTGCGCCGGGCCTAGCTGGACCATGGAAACCCGAGGAGGGCAGATGGGTTTTGGGAGTGGCCCGTCGCCTCTGAGGGGTCCCGGAAGCAGCCGCATGTGACTCGCCCACCACACTAGCCACCATTTTTGCTGTCCGACGCTGCGAAACGGCCTCAGACCAGATCAACAGAGCAAAGCCAGTTCGAGCCCAGGTAGGCGGCTCCAAG
>JAJIBD010038530.1:0-85000 GCA_021461705.1 Cryptotis parvus
AGATCTCAGCATCAGACACGAATCTATAAGGTACATCGAAGAAAACATAGGAGAAACGCTCTACGACATCGAAATGAAAAGTATCTTTAAAGATGACACACCACTGACCAAGCGAATGGAAGCAAAGATAAACAAATGGGATTATATAAAACTAAAAAAGCTTCTGCACCTCAAAAGAAACGGTGACCAAGATACAAAGACAATCCACAGAGTGGGAAAGGATATTCACCCAATACCCATCTGACAAGGGGTTAATATCCAAGATATATCAGGCACTGGTAGCCCTTCACAAGAAAAAAACAGCCAACCCCATCAAAAAATGGGGAGAAGAAATGAACAGAAGCTTCCAAAAAAGAAGAAATTCGAATGGCCAAAAGACATATGAAAAAGTGCTCTTCATCTTTAATCATCAGGGAGATGCAAATCAAAACAACAATGAGGTACCATCTCACACCACAGAGACTGGCACACATCCAAAACAGCAAGAACAACCGGTGCTGGTGTGGATGTGGGGAAAAGGACTCTCATCCACTGTTGGTGGGAGTGCCGACTGGTCCAGCCCTTTTGGGAAAACAATATGGGCATTCCTCCGAAAACTAGATATTGAGCTCCCATTTGATCCAGCAATAGCACTCCTGGGAATATACCCGGAGACCGAAAAACACATAGCAGAAACACTATCTGTACTTCTTTATTCATCTCTGCGCTATTCACTATAGCTAGAATCTGGAAACAACCTAAATGCCCGAGAACAGAGGACTGGCTAAAGAAACTGTGGTTCAGCTACACTATGGAATACTATGCGGCTGTCAGAAAAGATGAAATTATGAAATTTACCTGCAAATGGATGGACATGGAGACTATCATGCTGAGTGAAATTAGTCAGAAGGAAAAGGACAGATATAGAATGACTGCATTCATTAATCCGACATAAATAGATACCAGTGTTTTACTAAATGTGGGAAATGGTAATGGCAGATTAAAACTCACCATTGAATATACACAAAGAGACTTAAGTGATAAACTCTAAATACCTGCAGGGCTAGCCACAATGTGTAAAATAAGAGGGAGAGAGATGCAGAGACAGAGAGAGAGATAGAGAGAGAAAGAGAGGAAACTGGGGTACCTGCTATTAAGGCGGCCTGGGGGACGGGGAGGGGAGGGATACATTGGTGGTGGAAATGGGCACTGGTGGAGGGATGGGTGCTGGTATACTGTATTACCAAGAACCAATTATGAACACCTTTGTAATTGTATGTTTCACTGTGGTATAATAAAAAATTAAAAAAAAACAAAAACAATAGGAAAAACCCTGTACTTAGGATTCCCGGCTAGAACCCCAGCCAAGTGTAGGCCAAGGTGGCGGCCACCATGTGTTAAGGCCCTACAGAGAGGAGACAAAGACATAACTCCAGCAGAAAGGGGAAGAGCGACCAAAGAAGAGTGTGAGCCCCAAAAGAGAGCCTAAAAGAGAGAGTGCAAGAGAGGAAGCAGGCTAGTTTTATCCCCCTGCAACTCAGACCTCCCCACTTTTATGGGAAGCAGGCAGGGTCAAATACCCTCAGGTAATTTCTCCCAGCACCTCACCTAAGCCCTTTTAGATGCTAATGTCTTGAGCCAAGATATGACTGGAAATGCCTTTATAGGGTAGAGAAGGGGGTTTCTGAGATGGCATGTCTCTGTACCCAAGACTATACTAATGCCAGTTAAATATTTCTCCAAGCCTTCACAAGAGTCTTGTCTTTACCTCAAGGTAGTTTTGTATTTTAGTTGCCTTTGAGTTATCAGGGGAGCCATGCTTGCTTGCTTGGAGGCAAACAGCATTTCTCTCTGGTCTAATTACTTAGAGATCCAACGTGACCAGGCAAATATGCTGGTAAGATCTAGCTAGTCCCACGATGATTGTGGTAGCATGAGAGAATATTTATACCAGCCAGTACAGAATACATGGTCAGACAAACTGCCACATTTAAATTATCCCCCTATCTACGAAGTGACCTACAGGAGGCAATCCAGGGCAGATGCAGAGGCTCTTAGGTGTCCTGCCACAGACAGAGAGAGAAAGGAAAAGTACTTGTCATAGAAGAGAGGGGATGGGAGGGAAAGTGGGTACATTGGTAGTTGACTGGAAATGTACTGGTGAAGGGATGGATGTTTTGGACATGATATGACTGAAATCCAATTATGAACAACTTTGTAACTGTGTATCTCATTGTGATTCCACTGTACCACTGTCTTCCCGTTTATCATCGATTTGCTCGAGTGGGCACCAGTAACATCTCCACATGACCTATCTCATGCAAGTAGAGCCCAAGGGCACCTGCTTGCTCCAGGAACATAAAGAGCCTCAAACCATTCCATCAGGTCATGGGAATTAGGTCTATAATTGTTACTGGTATCTGGCATATAAAATACGACACGGGTAGCTTGCCGAGGCTCTGCCGTGCGGGTAGCATACTCTTGTAGTTATCTAAAAATCCAGCATTTATTGAACCGTGTGGCCTCAAGGGGCCATGCGAGCCGGGCTATGATAGGCTGGTCTGCTGGGTGGAGTTCTGATGAGGGGGAAGTCCAGATGTGGAAAATGGAGGCCTCTCATGGAGTAGGGGGTCGTCTGGCTTGTTGTGAGGCTCTGCTGGGGTGGCGGGCCAGGGCTAGAACCTGCCATCCCTCCTGGGTGCCTCATGAGCGGATGGGCACAGGGAGAGCCAGTATTAGCTCTGGCCCATGTCTGTGAGTCTCTGGACTCACAATTTATTTTAATTGTGATTCAATTAAAATAAATAAACAAATACATAAATAAAAATTTTAAAATAAAAAAACTAACAAACAAAAACTCTCATCCAAGCCCATAGGTTGTTGAAACTATAACTCAGTCTCTCAAATTCTCCATTAACCTCTCCTGAGTTGGCAAAGTCCTCCAGGGGTGCTAAGGAACATGCCCCGCACTGCCCCTCCTGTTCTCATTCCAGCCCAGAGGCGCTTCCCTGGCTCGTCAAATTTCTGATGCCTCCTAACTGATTTTAAAAAGTTTTCGTCTACTGGTCTCAGTGGGAAGATGGGCCTCAGTTGGCCATCATTAGCCCTTACTTACCAAATCCTTGAAAGGTCAGAAATATAAGGAAAGATGAAATCATATTCTTCAAAAGTCCTTGTTTAAAGATGCATCACCTAGGCCTGGAGAAATTGTGCAAAGGTTAAGACACTTGCCTTGCATGTGACCAACTCCAGGCTCCTTCCATCAAAAAATACCAAATAGTCTCAAGCATTATTTATTTATTTATTTATTTATTTATTTATTTATTTGTATTTTGGGGCCCAGGATCGGACCACCATCTCCTTCGTGCAAAATTCTACTTCCCACAACGGGGAGAAAAGGCTGCAAAGTTTAAGAAGAGAACTCCCAGAGCGACCACCAACTGGGAACTCTTTGGCACCATTGCAGCAACATGGGAAGATACCACCCTTGGCTGACATCGATGAAGAATACAACCGACTGGTACAATCGGTGCAATTGTACCAATATTCCATGATTGTGCGAAGAATGCCCCATTCACTCTCAATGGAACAAACATCTCTGAATGCAGCAGTTATATGCACCTAGGTTGAGAAGTCAACATGATGAACGACCTAAAACCTGAGCTGTGCAGGAGGAAGAGAGCGGCATGGAATGCCTTCAAAAGCATCGAAGAAATAGCTAAAAGGATAAAGAATCTCTGGCTCTGGGCACATCTCTTCGACTCCACCATTCTCCCTGCATTAACATATGCCTCAGAGACCTGGGCCCTACGAAAGCAGGATGAGAATGCTATTTGGGTCTCCCAGAGAGGAATCGAAAGAGCTATGCTTGGAATATCACGCCTCACTCAAGTGAGAGAAGGAATCCGGAGTTCTGACCTCTGTCGCTATTCCAGAATCAGGGACGCTGTCTCGTTTGCCAAGGCATCGAAAATCAGATGGGCTGGACATGTAATGTGACTTGGCGATGACCGCTGGACTAGAGCCGTTACCGACTGGATCCCACAGGATGTCAAAAGATCATGTGGCTGCCCACCTACAAGATGGTCAGACTTCCTTGTCAAGACCCTGAAGGAACGGTTTGAGGCTCTTCATATTCCTGAATCAACTAGATGCCATTGGGCTACATTGGCACATGATAGGGTCCAATGGAAATGTTACTGGCGCCCGCTCGAGCAAATCGATGAATAATGGGATTCAAGTGATCAAGTGATTTTGGGGCCACACCTGGCTGTGCTCAGGGATTACTCCTGGCTCCACACTCAGAGATCACTCCTGATGATGTTCAGGAGACCATACGGGATGCTGGGGGATTGAACCTGGGTTGGCCGTGTGCAAGGCAAGCACCCTCCCCACTGTACTATCTCTCCAGCCATCTCACATCCTTTAACAAGGAGTTGGGCTCAGTTTAATGTCCACACGAGACTCCTGGTCCCTGTTCAGAGCATCCCACTGTGAAGCCCGTTGTCGCTGGGGCAAGACACTGACTTGGTCCTGGCCTGGAATCTTCAAGTGACTTTCATTGAGGAGTTTTCAGGTTTTTTTCGCTGTTTGTGTCTTCATCCTGTTACCTTTGGGTGACCACAGGAGCATTCATCATGGTCTCATCCCTCCCCTGTTCTGATTTTAGTCCTTTGATGAGTATGTGAGTTAGAGAACCAAGCAGGCTAGAGTGACCGGAAAGGTCAAGCTTAGCCCAGGACCATTGACAAACCAGAGAAGCATGCTAACAGGGCTTAGGTGCCAGGCTGATCCTGTCTCCTGGCCAGAGACACTCAAGAAATCCTGTCAGTGTCTGTATTCCCCATTGCCCTACTGGGGCACCCAGAGAGGAAGGAGGGCAAAGGTGAAAAGAAAGGTCCTCTTAAAGGCCCAAGATGAGGTGAAGTGGCTGCCCCCTGGCCTGCCAAGAGCTCACGGGGCTGGGACGCGGCATTACAGGTGCACGCTGGCCCGGCAGACAATATGTGCCTATTGCAAACAGTCCCACTCCCGGGATGATCCCAAAGGACAGGGAGACAGCCCCGATGGAGTGTGGAGGCTGGACAGGCAGGGATGTAGGGCATGGCCTGGGAAGCTGCTGTGGACCTTCCCAGGGCCTGGCTATGGGCTCACATAACCATGGGCATCCTGTGATCTCACAGGCAGAGCCAGAAGCACAGCACTCAGAGGCCAGACCCCGGAGATCTTAACGTGACCCATACTTCATCCTAAACTTCCAGTCCTGATCGTGGCTGGTAAGCTGTGACTTCAGAGAAGGCAAATGCCCTTTCTGGGCCTCGTTTTCCCTCACCACATAAATCTTTCTGTTGAAGCTGTTTTTTAGGCCTTTGGTGGCATTTTCAGATTTTACAGAATTTTTTTTCACGGATGAGGACATGGAAGCACAGATGCCCTGAGAGTGCGGGGGTGTGGGTCAGGGACTGGCTTTCACACAGCGCAGAGTGGGGCAGAGAGAAAGGACAAGGGCTATGGTGCTTGCCTGGCAGCTAACTGGGGCTGGATCCCCAGCCTCTTAGATGATCCCTGAGCCCCACCAGGAGTGGTCCCTGAGTGCAGGTCCAGTAGTAAGCCCTGAGCACTGTGGCCCCGGAGCCTCCACCTCCAACAAAACACAAACACACACACAAATCACACAAACAAACACGTACGTCACATATAAACACACACACGCATAGGCACACAGTCACGGAGAGCTGGGGGTGGCAGCTGTGAGTCTGCGGCCCTTGTTAAGCCCCATACAACTACCCACACAGGCCAGCCCCCTGCATTGTGGCAGACGCAGTGTGGTAGGAAGCCTCTGGGAGGGGCTGGAGGTAAAAAGGGCTTCAGGGAACCAGAGCTGAGATTTGTGATCGTGGCTAACTTCTGTCCTCAGCAGATTGACGGTAGACTTGGAAGAAGGGGTGGGTGGGGGGCGGAGGTGAGCTGGAACCTTCTCCAAAGTGAGGTGCTAGGGCAGGCCGCTCATTGCTCTGTCCCTTGTCAACTGTAGGGACATAGGGGCATCCTAGAGATTTTCTAGACATGCATCTTGCTGTCTGTGAGCAGGTGTTCTAAGCCGGCCCTCTGAAGGCTGCTGAGAGACGGTGCTGCGCTGACCTCACCCACATGAGGCCTCACTCTGCCCATCTCAGCGGCCTCCTGAGCTTCACTTGGAGGCCCTCTCCGTGATAGCTCCCCAATTCCTCCTGCCTTGGGCCTCCTCTGCCACCCACTCCCCAGTGGGAACTTCTTACTTCCTCCAAGACCCCCAGCCTGGGTGCCCCAGGAGCTGTCTGGGCCGTGGTCTCCCTCTCCCCCAACTCCACACCAGCAGGAGATGAGATGTAAAGGGCTGGAGCTGACCTTTGGGGTCCAAGGGGCGGGATCCCTTTCACCTCACTGCTGCATCAGCCCCCACGGAAGCTTCTGTTTCTCAGTCAGGGAGTAGAGGGGTTTCTGTTGGGGCTTCTTTATGGAAGTGGGGGGGCAGAGGGGAGACGTGGGTGGTTGTTGCTTTCCCCTCCCTCTGTCCCTCCCTTGCCTACACCTCTCTCCCCTCTGTCCTCCCATCTGGGGTCCTTGTCTGAGAGAGAAGCCGCCTGTGCCCTCTTGTCACAGAACAGGGCCTCCTCGATAAGGAAGGAGGTGAGCGAATCCAGCCCTGTGCTAATCCTTCCCGACTCTGAACCGGGAGACAGGCAGGGCACGGCTGCCCCCAGACCTGTCATGTCTGGACTCCCCCTCTCAAGGTGAACAGAGAGAGCTGTGGGGGCAGGCCAGACCCCACAGAATATGCTGAGGAAGGAAACTTCCTGGGAAGGAGACAGCCCAGGTCAGCCCCATGCTCGCTCCTGGGCCCTGTCTCCTGTGCATGTGACAGAGAGGGTCCGCCCCCACCCCGCGCCCCCACAAGGCATTGTCATCGCTACCATCTATGACAGGCCTCAGCTCCGTGGCAGCATCTTTATTAGTAAGCTTCAGGGCCGGGAGACTGGACAGAAAGTCAAACTTGCACTCTCAGAAGCTGGAGGCGAGTAGCACAGTGGGGGAGGGCACTTGCCTTGCACACAGCTGACCCAGGTTCGAGCCCCGGTATCCTATATAGTGCCCCTAGCATCACCAGGAGCAATTCCTGAGTGCAGAGCTAGGAGTAACCCCTGAGCATCGCCAGGTGTGACCCGAACAAACAAAAGCTTGCAGTCTTAAATCTTACCCTGTGCTGGGGGGTGTGTCCAAGGCCACTGGGTCCCTTTCACAAGAGGATCACACACACACACACACACACACACACACACACACACACACACACACACTGATCCCATATGGGGGTGAAGAAGACAATCTGAGGAGTCCGTCACTTCAGACTACCCTCTCTCCACTGCTTTGGAGGCCTCAGGTCTGACTCCAAGAACTCAGGCCTAAGACGCCCTCTTGCCGCTGGCCCCTCCCGTCTAAACAGTGCAGCTTCCCCCTCTCTTTCTCTGCGAACATTTGGCGTCCATGATCTCCTCCCACAGAGGACCCAAACTCAGGCCTGTGCTAATCCTTGCCAACTCTGAACCGGGAGACAGGCAGGGCAAACTTCCACTTAGTCTACCACCCCCTTTCCAGAAGAAAATCACTCTGTACCCCAACTCCACCTTCTCTAAAGGAAGAAACAGAAAGTGCCCACGCTGCCCCCCCACACAGCCGCTGCACCTGAGGGTGGTCCCACCCCTGTGGGGTCATTTCCCCACACAGCAGCTGTTCCTGAGGGTGGTCCCACCCCTGTGGGTCATTCTAGCACAGACAACACCCACTGCGGTCAGGCGCACATGAGGACAAAGGGGGGACATCACGGGTGAAAGGTGCACCCTGCCGGCCTGCTGGGTGGCATTTTGTCTCTGCGCACGTATCCTTCAGGACCAGGGGAGGTGCTTCGCTCGTGGAAGTCCTGATCCTGGCAGGGGACAGGCCCAAGTTTATCCTGGGGCAACACACAACCCCCTCCCAGCCCCCATCCCCAGGGTGTCGTCAGCTCTGTTTCTCATTATACTCTCTGGGCCTTGAGGAAACTGAGGCTTAAGGCCTTGTGGTTTGGGAAAGAAAGAGTAGGCCCAGTCCTGGGGCTCCCAGGCATCCGCGTTCGTCAGCTCACACGGGCGCAAGCCCGGTGCTCAGTGAGAATGGGCAGGTGCGGGCGCTGCGTGCAAACAGCCCTGCACTCGGGGCTCTGTCAGTGACCGGGTCTTGAGCCAAGGTTGGGAGATGGATGAGGAGCTATTGCATGGATGTAAAAAAGGCTGTTCTGGCCAGCCTCACCTGGCCAGTCCTGTTTCTCCAACTCCCTGCATGGTCCAGCAGAGTGGAGGCCTTCAGCTCGGACCTCACCTCTGAAGGCTTCTCCCTTTCATCTATCTATCTATCTATCTATCTATCTATCTATCTATCTATCTATCTATCTATCTATCTATCTATCTATCTATCTATCTATCTATCTATCTATCTATCTATCTATCTATCTATCTATCTATCTATCTATCTATCTATCTATCTATCTATCTATCTATCTATCGATCTATCGATCTATCGATCTATCGATCTATCGATCTATCGATCTATCGATCTACCGATCTACCGATCTACCGATCTACCTAGCTACCTAGCTACCTACCTATCTATCTAGCTAGCTGTCTAGCTAGCTATCTCTCTAGCTATCCATTCATTCATTCATTTATTTGTCTATATATCTATTTGTTTGTTGTTTGTTTATTCATTCATTTATCTATCTTTTCAAACATTTAAATTTTATTTCTTTTTTTGGGGAGTAGGGGGGTGAATTGGGTTCGGGTCATACCCGGCGATGCTCAGGGGTTACTGCTGGCTCTGCATTCGGGATCACTCCTGGCGGTACTCGGGGGACCATATGGAATGCCAGGGAAGGAACATGGGTCACCTGCGTGCAAGGCAAACGCCCTCCCTGCTGTGCTCTTGCTCTGGCTCTGTGAGCAGCCTTTTAAAGAGTTAGGCCTGACGGAAAGACATAGAGGGGTTAGGGTACCAAGCTTGCACTCACCCGATATCAGTTCAACACCCCCACCCAGCACTGCAGGACCCGCAGAGCCTTTGCACCACCAGGCCTGGCTCTGGTGAACCCCAAGCACCTCTGCTGTGGCCCTGTAGCTCCTTCCATCCTGAACAGAAAGTCAGGCTTGGGGATCTGGAGCTGAGGGGACCTGAGCACAGTTTGGGAGGTTTCTTTCCTTCCTACCCACTCCCACCCCAATAAAAGAGCTTGACCTTGGGCTCAGATGGTCTAGGTTTGCCTTTAGTTCCGGCCCCACGAGCTGAGGCCTCAGGAAGCAGAGGGGTCTAAGATGAGTTTCTCCACTCCAGGCATGCAGCGAGCCTGCCTTCCTCTGCCGCCTTTATAGAGTCAACCAAAACCCACCCGAAAGGGCCTTAATTGGCTGTTGACATTTGGTTTCCTCCACTAGACTCTGAGCTCCCAGGTTATTTGTCTTGTCGGCCTGGCAAAGCTCAGGGACTCGGAAACACGTGTTGAAAGGATGAACATGTGAATCTGGCAGTGGAGCATCAAGAGGGCCTTCCTGGAAGAGGCTGACCTGGGGAGAGGCCGCCCAGAGAGAGGAAGAAGGCTGGAGGGCTCTGCCTGGCTGCGTCCATGGGGGAGCAGGGCGGGGAGGTCTGGGGGAGAGAGCCCCAGCCAGGCCTCAGGGTAGGAGAGGCAAGTTGGAGGGACATGAGGTGGCCCGATTTTCCAGAGGCTGGACAGCCATTTGTGTCATTCCCGGTGAGGGCTGTCCCTGAGGTGAGGGATTAATGGGTGAAAGGCAGGAGTGAAGGTTGGATTCTTCAGCCCAAACCCTCTTCCTCCTCCGCCCAGGCACACAGGCTGCTCATGGAGCACGGAATTCTGTGTCTCAGAGAGAAAAGCCATTCACCTACACAGACGCCTCACCCCAGGAGAGGCAGAGATGGCGACAGGGGATTTGGACAAATAAACTTCTATGAGAAGGCTTTAAACAGGTCTCTCCCCTCCCTCCCTTTCCTCTCCTCCCTTTCTCCTCGCCTCTCCTCTCCCTCTCATCTCCACCTCTCTCCTTTCTCTTCTTTCTTCTCTCCTCCCCTCTTTTCTTCTCTCTTCTCTTTTCTACTCCTTGCTTCATTCCTTCATCCCTCAACTCTTTCCTCTTTTTATCTTTCTCTTCTTCCCTCCATCCTTTCTCCCTTCTTTCCTTCCTACTTTTATTGTTTCCCTTTTTCATTTTGTTTTGAATAATAAACACTCTTCCCAGATTACCAAAAAAATTCGGTCCTCTACCACCATATTGTTACCCTACACTGACCACCAGGATGGATAGAAGGTTTCATTAGCCCAAGAGTTGATAAAGGGTCACACCGTCCATTCCCTGCCTCCAGGATTGCTTCACAGTGATACCCCTTTTCTGTCCCCCTTCACAAAGAGATCTGGACAATGGAAGGGTCTAGTCTGGTCCACAGGCCCACAGACTAAGAAAAATGTCACTGAGGGAGACACAGTTCTGTCTCAGGGAGCCCCAATCTGAGGGAACACAGCCCTGTCCTCAGGGAGCCCCAGTCTGAGGGGACACAGCCCTGTCCTCAGGAAGCCCCAGTCTGAGGGGAGAGTCCTATTCTCTGGGAATTCTAAGGGGTAACATATTTTGTATAGTAACCCCTATCTGTGGGAGTGCATAGGAAAACCCACAGATCTGAGTCTATTTGTTACTGTGGTGTTGGGTGTTTTAGCTAGGGGTGGCCTGGTTCCCTGTCACATGAGTGATAACAAGAGCACTCAGGCTCAGGGCTAGCTGGGAAGAGGGGGTGCCCTGAGTCCTGTGAGTGGGGCTGTCTGAGTTCCTGCTAGCCTCTTCACCCCCAGTCTGTGCAGGAGAGGGGAGTGAGCTACCCTAGACTCCCCAGAGACCAGAGAGAGTGGGGACGGGGCAGTGTGGGGGGGCTGCTGAGGGGCCCTGGGCCTAGCAGGCAGCAGCCACAGCAGATAAGCCTCAGCGATAAGGAGCAATCAAGTCACCTCTCTGAGCCCGGAGCCTGTCGGTGACAAGCTGAGTCCGTCCCAGCCCAGAATGTGTGTGACGGCTGGAGAGAGCTTGGGAAACCCTAACTAGGTGGCCCCGGCCTGGTGGCAGCCCCACGCCCCCTCCTGTCTCTGCTCACTGTGCTTTGACAGAACGTTCCAGTCCCCTGAACCCCAAGCACCTACTATAGAGATGGGGGTTGGTGTGGAAATGGGAGAAGGGGTGAAACTCGTGTCCTGGCAGCTCTTGGCTCCTCCTGGCGCACCCTAATGAGAGAAGCTGACGGACTACGGAGCCTTCTCTGGGCATGTGCCGAAGTTCATATGCCACAGAGGCAGGGAGGGAGGCTCCCTAGGGGAGGGTGGGAAGCTCTGGGTGCCAAAGTCAGGAGTCAAGGTTGGCTGTGGTTCTGCCATGGTTGTGGGATCCCTTCTGGGACTTTCCCAAGGAGCAGGGCTTGCCTGTGCATTTGCCAAAGTCAGCAACTGCTAAGACATGCTTGGTGCAAAAAGGAGAAACTGAGGCTCTAATCCCAAAAACCCTGTTTGGGGTTACACAGCCCAGCTCTCTCCCCTGCTTCAAGCTGCTTAATAACTACACAGAGTCCAACTTCCTATGTGTTCCGTGTGTGTGTGTGTGTGTGTGTGTGTGTGTGTGTGTGTGTGTTGCTGGGGGGGTGTTGTTTTGTAAGCCCTGAAACTGCAGCTGGGCCCTGGAAGGGGTCCCAAGTCCAGCCCTGTGCAGGCTGCCGGCCCTCTGGTCAGCAGAGGCGATTCACAGGGGATGGCCCCCAGACTTGCAGGCGACACTCACTCATCACTCCATTAGCTGCTCTCAGCCGACAATCTACAGGCGGTTCTCATTCCAGCCGGGCGGCTCCCCAGGCCCCTCTGAGCATCCAGGACAGGGTTCAGCTTACGAGTCCTTGGGGACCACCATGCTCACGTGCAGTGTTAGCTGGAGTGCGGCAGGGTCAGGCTGAGCAGGAGAATGTTCCGCCCCCTACCCCAGGTCACAGAGGTACCTGGGATTGTAGCTGGGGATGAGACCTGCCCAACTTCTCTTTCAGAAGGGAGAGCTAAAGGTGTGTGGCCAGCCAGCAGGGAAGGGAACTGGGATGGGGGGAAGGGGAGAAAAGAGGGGGGAGAGAGAGGGAGAGAGAGGGAGAGAGAATGGGAGAGAGATAGAGGGAAAGGGAGAGGGAAAGGAAGAGGAGAGAGGAGAGAGAGAGGAAGAGAGAGGAGAGAGACAGAGAGAGAGAGAGAGAGAGGGAGAGGGAGAAGGAGGGAGAGAGCAATGACATCAATCAAAACACCAGGAATGCATATGGAGAGAACACTTTATGCTAATATATGCAAACAAACATGCTAATGGGCATGCAAATCTGCCCCAGGATGGGAAGACCGTGTGGACATTAGGGCTCCAGAAAGTTCTGATGAGGATCTGTGTGGTTCTCTGGAATGTGTCCAGCACAGATCAGCCCTCCCAGACCATCTCACCTGCTGTTTACAGTCCCTGGTGGCTTGGCTCTGGGTCACAGCCTGGAGGAAGATGTCCCTTGTATCCTGGGCCCTTCTCCCTGGCCAGGGTGCCCTGCCCCTAACCGCTGTCCCCTCCAGTGCCCGCGAAGGGTCTGGGCTGCCCGCCCACCTGTCTATGCTCCAGCCAATCCCCAGGCAAGCAGGACTGAGCTGGGGGTCCCACCCTCAGAATGGTGGGCACTGGGCTGAAGAGACAGTATTGCAGGTAGGGATTTGCCCTATATGCAGCCAACCCGGGTTCATCCCTAGCATCCCATATCCCTCCCTCTCCAAGAGTGATCCGGAGCACAGAGCCAGCAGTAAGCCCTGGCGCCACTGGGTATGATTCCCCACACAAACACATTTTAAAAATTGTTCACTTCAGGGGGCCCTCCTGGTGTTTCAGCCACACCCAGGACCCCAGAGATGCCCAACAACAGAAGGATGTTGGCATCAATGTACCTTCAGATGCAAGTTCCAAGACTTGGTCACTCGCCTCAGGGGGCCTTGCGCAGTGATGGGCTGAGTATTTTCCATGAGAACATGAGGTATAAGGACCCTCAGTAGCCAGTGACCACCATGGGCAGGGGGTGTGAGCTAGGCACCTCCCCGGTCCTGGCCCTCTGAGTGGAGGAATCTCAAATGATGTGAGACTCACAAACATAGCGTTGCTCCCTGTCTTCTCCTTTCTCCCCTGCTCAGCCTGGAGGGTGAAAACAGGCTCAAGCGACTCAGCCTGGAGTCCCTCAGAGCCCACCAAGTATCCTATAGGGTGGGGAAGAGAATCTTGGGGGCCCGACCTGCTGCTCGTCCTTGTTGTTAGAGCCTTGGGACTTGACTCCCTGAGCAAGGGAAGGACAGATTATGACTGGGTGAATGACCAGTGACTGAGTCCCACCGGGTGTGAAGGGACAGTTTCTCCCCTCGCCATGTCTTTGTCCCTGGCCCATGACTCCTTGGAGGGAGAAGGTCAAGTGCAGCTCTGGCTCCAGCCTGACTTCTGGGCTGGAGTCTGCTTTCTATCTTCCCTAGCCTCAGTTTCCCCATCTGTAAAACGAGATCACACATAAAACACAGTTAAGATGGAAGAGGCTTCCACATTGCCTCCCAGGCCCTGGGGCAAAACATGAGCCTCCCTGTTCCCATGTTCCTCCCTGCCCCTGACAGTAGCCCCACCCCTCAGTCTGAGAGGCTCGGGAGAGACCCCCGACTTCTAGAAGCAGGTGTCACAAACTCAGTCCTCATGAAAGAGAACAGCTGGAGCTGCAGAGTCAGAACCAGACCTTCGGTTCTGAGAAGAAGGGGCTCTTTGAGAAGCAGAAGGGCTCCGAGGAGCAGCCACCACCTGGAGAAGTGCGGGACTGGTAGCAGGAAGCACTTGCCAATGTGCATGTTCTCTGGTAGCACCAAGCTGGTTCCTGTTTTATATGTGCCCAGGGTGCCCTAACCACTGTCTGATAGACAGTCTTGGGGATCTGGGTTTGCTATTATCATTCATCTATACGAGAACACTTATGGGGCAGAGATGGGCCACACCTGGAGGTGCTCGGGGACTATTCCTGGTTCCATGCCCAGTGGTCCCTCAGGGATCCACGTCGTGCTGGGGACGGAACCCAGTACTTCTTCACGAAGTGTCAGTTCTATGAACCATTTTAGCTCATGGGAACTTTTTCTTTATTTTTTTTTCATTCCCAGACTTCAAAAGTCAACCCACTAAGTTATACACATAGGAAGCTTTCAGTATCGGACCGGGTGGGGGGAGGCGGGGACCAAAAAGGAGGTTTAGGCAGAAACTCAAGTTCTCTTGGCTAAAGTGGACATCAGAAAGAAGCAAAATTGTTCTGGTGCCAGCACAGGACAGTGGCAGGCCTCCCACATGCGACGTAAGAAGCACGTTCCCTCACTCTCAGCCTGGCGAATTCTCTCTGGTCCCTGATGCCCCTTTGCCATGTGTTTGCCTGCTCCTGGTCTTATTTCAGCCCCATAACACAGGGTCCTCAGTACTCAGCAGCAAAGTCACTTGCAAAGGAGGTGATGGGGCGACCACAGCCCCCTCTGTGCCTGCCACCCCCTGCCAGTTGCTAACCTGGGGCCCCTGGTCTCTCTCTTGTGTGAGGCCAGGTTGTGGGTTTTCTCTCTCCTTCTCCAAGATTGGGTAAGAACTGCGTCTGAAGCTGAATGCGATTTCATCCCTTGCTTAAGGTAAAATGGGAGACTTTGTCTCTTTACGTGGGGAGCTGGGCTGGGCTCGGGGAGCAGGCTGAGGAGAGCACTCGGAGCACACCCTCTGGGCAGGAAAGGAACCATCCAGCCTGGGAGGAGGGGCCTCCTTCGAAGGCAGCCGCCTTTTGACCCCATCTGGACAGCCGTCCTCCACCCCCACCGTGCGGCCAGAGCCCCCAATCCCCAGCCTAGCTGGGTCCATCTCCGCCTTGCCCCAAACCTGCAAACAATGCATTGTTGACAATCCGCGGTGGCTAAACTCTCGATAACACGGTCCCTACCGCACCAGACATCCTGACAGCAGCGGGCAGTGCTCTGTGCTGTGATGAGGAGATGCTTTGAATACATCATCCTGTCAGCCGAGTTTATTATTCTTGTGCTCAAGATAAACTGCAGCCGCCAACAAGGGGCTGTATAAATTCCAGGCTCAGAAGTCAAGCAGGCCCCACTCCTTGTTAAACACTCATGCACACACACACACACACACACACGCACGCACTCGCACACACACGCACATGCACACACGCACACGCACACACACATAAATCCTGCTGAAAAAATACCACCCCTCAAGGGCCCCACACAGCTCTTGGGGGCTCAGTAGCCGCTTTCTTGTAGGTGGTCCCAGGAAGCAGCTGCAGACATCAGGGGACAGAAGGCTTGGGCCGAGCCTGGGGCCACTTTCCCAGCCAGGCCTGAGTGGACTCAGCCGGGAGACCAGGAAACTCTCTCTGCAGGAGCCAAATGTTCCCCGGTCAAGCTCAGCTTCTTGACCCTGGACTTCTGTCTGGCCAAGGCCATAGGCCGGCGTGGGTGGCCAGAGCACCCACGTGCTGTGTCAGGCTGAGAGAGGCGCTGGGAGTCTAGATCTCACAGCCTGGCTCTCGGAGGAAGGCCAGTGAGAACTTCAAAAGTCACCAGCAGCCATGCTGGGGGACACAAGGGCACACATACATGTCTTCATGGCACATCTCAAGCGCATACACACACATATGCGCTACACACACACACACATACACACACCCGGCAGAGGGCATGCTGAGGGGTCTGTGTCCTCTCTGCATGCTGCCCAGAGAGGGACCTCTGGAGGTAGCCCTGTCCTTTTCTCCTGGGGCTATTTGCAAGTGGGAGCCTTTTGCTTCAGGTTGGCCCCCACACACTTGGAATAAAATAAGGGGCTGGTGAGGTAGTAAAGGGGTTAAGACAATACCTTGCATGCAGTCAACCCTGGTTTGTCCCCAGATGGTCACTGGGTGTGGCCTGAGAGGCCCATGGCCCTGACAGGGTAGCTGGGGTAAACCCCGACATCGCAAGGCCTAATCAGCATCGCATCTCTGGGGCCCACTGGCCTACCAGTTGGTTGAAAATCACTGGTAGGGTGTCCCGAGGCCTCCTGAGAACTGTTTAGGAGGGTAAATAAAATAAGCATGATTCCCCCCCCAAATTGCCTCATGGTTTGGACGCACCAGATATGCGGGGGGAGAATGGGGCTCAGGTGACTGAGGTGGGCTCTTCCTGTGTGTCATGGGGAGAGGCATTTCTGTCACACAGTGGCCTGTCCTAAGGAGGGTGAGGGAGCAGAGTGGGCTCACAGAGGCCCGTCACTGTGACCTCTTCCTCCTCTCCTCATGGCCTCGGGACAAGGAAATGTACAAACTCCTCAGGACATCTAAGGCCTCCTAGTTAGGAAAATCACCTTCCTACCAACCCCAAGGAGAGGATCACCAGAATTCAGTGTCTGCTGGACGTAGGGGATGATGGAGGAAAGTTGGCAGAGTCCAGTTAGACCTGAGGTAGTCCTAACTCCAGAGTTGGGCTATCATCTGTCATCTGTCTCTCTGTCTTCCTTAGGCTGTCTCTGGACAGCCTAAGAGAGAAAGCAATGGAAGCAATCTGAGGACTTAGCATGGGTCTCGAGCTTTTATCAGTCACTTGGCTCCCGGCCAATCCCTGGGCCTCTTCAAGCTCACTTTCAGGGCGTAGGTGTGTGAAATGGGCAGGGCCCGGGGTGGCTGAGCAAAGTCTGGTCAGACAAAACTGCTCCTACTCTGCAAATCCAAGATGGCAGCCACCCTGCCCTTGGGAGGCGTGTTCCCACCCCCCAACAGCTGGATGGTTGCTCTACCACCCCCACCGGTCCCCAACAACTGGTCCAAGGATAGGCACCACCCCCAAACTCCCTGTCCCTCCAGCAAGGAAAGGGAACAGATGGAGGAAGCTGGCAGCAGCCTCACCTCAGGTCTCCCTAAATCTCAGAGCCAGGTGATGATCCTTAAACCAGTTTATAGGAGCCACACCAAGGGCTGGGGCCCTTTGGGGGCCCCCAGGAATGCAGCTTTAGTAAGAGAACCTAGTTTAGAAACTATATTGCCTGGCCAAAGGCTCTACCCAGCCTGGACCTTGGGGGTTGTCCTAAGGGGGAGACAGCTTAAACCCCATGCTATCCACCCTAAAGTAAAGTGTCTTTGCCTTCTCGCCTGTCCCTAGCTCCACTCAGGAACTGACAGATTGGAGATGTCTACTGCTGAGAGCAAGCAAGGAAATTCATCAAGGGAGCTCAGCCCGTGCATGAAGACACTGAGGCTCAGACAGATACTGTAGCTGAGAGATGACCTGACTCCTAGCTGGCCTAGCGACCTCTCCTGGCAGCCTAGGGACCTCTCCTCCAACGTCCCTGTCATCTCCCCGGGGCTCCCAAGCCAGGGCTGTGGAGATGGTCAGAGCCAGCCTCGGGACTTGCTAAAATCAGAGATCCAGTCACCCGACCTTTACAAGCTCCCGAGTGACTCTAACTCACACCTGGGACCAGGGCCAGGGAGGAGACTCCACGGATTGTCGGCACAGAACCACACACCTGCTGTGTGTCCTGGACAGACCATTGCCTCTTGTGTTTCTGTTTTCCCCCACCAGGTAACAACACTCAGGAGAAGCTCTGCACTGCAATGTTATGTGACCCAACAGGTCCCCCTCTGTGTTCAGTTCCTACTCCCTCTGTTTCAGCCACAGAAAGCTCCCAAGACCGTCCTTGAACACACAAAGTATGTTCCTACCCCAGGCCCTTTGCACTCACAGTGCCCTTTGCCTTGCTTCCTATAGTTGGGCCATGCTAACTCCCAGAGCCTTCAGGGCTTTGCTCCAATGTTACCTGAGCTAAGGCTCAGGCCTTCCCCCAGTGGACTCCCCTGCACCTCCCAATATCACCAATTTTCTCCTCCTCCACTTACTATAGGTTTCCAGCTGGGTGAGCTCCCTGAGTGCAGGGACTGTGCTGGCCTTGCTGGCTACCTTATTGGCTCCAGCACCTGGGACAGTGCCTGGGACACAATAGGCTAAATCACAAATAGCAAGTACTAAAGACCGTTAGGCAGGACTGCAGTAGTCGCTGCTGCCCTTCCCAGGTCATTCCCCACATTGGGCATGGGAAGGATGGAGCTAAGTTCAGCCCCAGGATAGGGCAACGGAGGGAAGACCTCACTTAACAGCTCATAGTAGACAGTGTGTTGTGTGGCCTTGTAGACATACCTGCTTCTCTGTGGCGGGTTTCCTGCCTGCCCAAACAGAGATGCCGGGCCTGGTCTGCACTGCCCTGTTGCTGGGAAGGGTGTCTGGGTGCTGCTCCTGCTGATGCTTTGGCCCAAGGACAGATGCCTGAGTGAGGTCACGACTTAGTGATCTAATGTCACCATGACACGGAGAAGAGTGGTCACCGCCCAGGTGATGTGAACACAAGGACAGCGATCTCACAGGTGTGTGTGTGTGTGTGTGTGTGTGGACGGGGGAGGGGTTCTGGGAGCTCCTTCCAGATGCTCCTTTCCCTGACCCCCGCCCCTCCCCACTCCCACCACCACACACCAGCTCCTGTTGACAGAGGGGCGGGAGGGCAGACAGGCCACTGCCCACAGCTGCCATTCCCCTGAGGGTCAGCTCCCTCTGGGTTCTGCCCATGCTGGAGTTGGCGTGTGGCTTCAGGATGGCTTCTCCCACCCTCCTATCAGGGGTTCCAGGAGTACCCTCGGGGAAGTGTCCCAACTCCCTGTATTCCGATGACACAAACAAGTGAATGAACACGTGAATGACTGAGCAAGTTTCTCAGACTTTCCCTGGCAGGGCCTGGGGCTCAGGCTGCCACTGTGCAGTCAGGGAAGACTCAGCTGCGCTCTGGCTGTGCACAAGTTCCGGGAGAGCTTCCCCCGCCAGGGGCTCCCAGCCCAGAGATGGGCTTTCCCTGGAGTGTGCTCCGACAGAGCTTTTGCTCGGTCAGGGTGCCCAGAAGGGGAACTTGGAGAAGGGATCCTGGGAGGAGCCTAAACTGGCCCCAGAGAAAGAACCTGTGTGTGTGTGGGGGGCCTCGGGGGTGGTCAGCCTGTGTGAAGGTAGGGACATGTGCCATTGCCTGGAGGGACTGGGAGGGACGCTCTCTAGGATCCTTGGGATCACACATAGCAAGAAGTGTCTGCAGAGGGAGGTGGAGACCGGGCACCGGGCATGGGACGTGGGGCAGGGGGTGACTTTGATGGGTTCTCCCGGAGGGCAAGGAGGGAGAGTAACTGAGGCCTGGACTGGAGGTGTGTGAAGTTAGACCCTATCTCCGCAGCACCCCAGAGAGCCCCCCACTCCTGTCCCCCATTCAGCACTGGGAGACTGAGGCCCAGAAAGAAAGCCTGCGGTGTGGAAGTGGCTGCAAGCCACCGCAGGGTTGGGCACAGCCGCGTCGGCCCTGTCCCTCCCATGCAGGGAACAGGAAGGGTTCGGAGGGGGCTGGCCTTGGCACAGTCTAGCAGAGGCCAGTTGCTTCAACTCTGTGGTTTTCCTTCCAGAAGGGAGCCGAGTTCATTGAACTTAAGGGGAAATCTATATCCTTGTCCTCCTTCTGCAGAGATAATCAAGTTAATGGGATTATTTCCTGTGCGCAAGAATGGGGCTGCTAAGAAAACATTGCGGAGTAAAGGCTGTTTGCACAGGGCAGACTGAAAGGCCAAATCTTTGCCACCAGGCGGAAGTAAAAGGGTGTGTGTCTGTGGGCTCAGGGCAGGGGGCCTTAGGTGCCATGCATCACCCGGCCCCTACTTGCCTGCTGCACCCGGCTGCTGGCAGGAGGCTCCATGGCAGGCCTGCTGCTCCCTTCTCCCTGGTCTCTGAGGACAGTTGGCCAGTGTGGGGGAAAACAGAGGTATTTGTTCATTAAAAACATTCTTTTTTGGGGCCAAGCGATAGCCCAGCGGTAGGGCGTTTGCCTTACACGGCCGCCCTATACTAGTCGGGGTTTGATCCCGGCATCCCATATGGTCCCCTGAGCACTGCCAGGAGTAATTCCTGAGTGCAGAGCCAGGAGAAACCCCTGAGCATTGCCGGGTGTGACCCAAAAAAAGAAAAAAAAATTCTTTTTGCCTTTTAGTTTTGTTTAGGGGCCACCATCAGGCAGTGCTCGGGGCTTACTCCTGTTCTGCACTCAGGGAACATTACTGGTGGGCTAAGGAGACTGTGTGGGGTGCTGGGGATGGGTCCAGACCAGCTGTGTGCAAGGCAAGTGCCTTCCCGCTGTACCATCACTCTAGCCCCTGAGAGATTCCTTATGCAGATCCAGACAAATGCCGGCTGCAGTCGGAAGGTTGGATGGTTCCTTCTCAGTATAAATAGGGAAACTGATGTCCTCATTGATCCTGATATGATGATGAAGACTCAGTGTCCACAGCAAGGTGTGGAAGCTCAGTAGGGAAACTGAGGCACAGAGATGAGAAATGGCTTGCGAAGCCGGACAGCCAACTGGTGGGGTAGAAATGGGGAAACTGAGGCCCAGGAAGAAGTGACTTGCCCTGGTTCCCACAGCCTGCGTGTGGGCAAATCCCGAGGCTGCTCCAGGTCCCAGAGCCTGGCCCCCACCCAGAACAGAGCTGGCTCTGTCATCGCCCTGGACTCCTCCCTGCCCTCCCACTGTGCCGAGAGAAACCTCAGTGGTCCCTGCCCGGTGCATCTGTTTGCTGATTCTCACTCATCCCTGACCTAGTCCCAAGCCCCCTGCTCAGCCCCTTTAGATCTTATCAGCCCAAGCGGGATGAGGATGCCTCACCTGGCCCATCTCAAACAGCCCATCCGTGTGCACAGGTGCGCTAGGAGGGGTGCCGGGCATTCCGGTGGGGGCAGACAATGGCTGGGTTAAGAGGGTCATCTTCTCTTCACACCTCCTGATTCCTCGAGTTTGTAAATCATTATCCTGGGCGGCACAAAGCAGGCATTGAGGACGCCTGGACGCTGCCCGCTGCACGCGGTAGGCAGAGGCGACTGGGGTCCCAGGGTGGCTGGCTGGCAGCTCCCGTCACCACCACTCCCCCCACCCCCACCCCTGCCTCCCCTTCCCAGGGCCCCAGGATTGGGTTACCAATCTAATCCCTGCTGCTCCATCCACCCTCTCTGTGCGCATTGTCATTTATAATCGCGGGGTATGATGCAACCTGCTAATTACATTGCTCGATTTTGAACACATCCCGGCTTCTCTGACTCAGGCGGCAGCGGGAGGCGGGAGCCGGCTGGGCTTTGTGGCTTATCAGGGCTGGGTTATTCCGCTCACACCCGCGCACGCCTCCCTGGCCCTCAGCCTTTGTTAGCGTGGGGCCTTGCATCACCTCCTGCTTTCCATTTCTCGGGAATTTTTTAACGGTCCTTTTTATGAGCCGCTCCATCTTGTTAGCTAATGAACGACGGTGGGGCAGTGATGAGGCCGCTTTGTGTCTCTATTAAATGTTACACGATTGCAATTATGAGTTAACAAGGGACGGCTAATAAAAAAAATCATCTATTTTGTGGCCTGGGGCAGGCTTGAGACTTACCATTGGTTCCCAGGGTAATTCTGTCTTAGGGAACCACTGGCTAGACAGGAGTGGGGGCACTCCTAGGCTGGATGGGGGGTGGGGTGCGAGGGCAGGCAGAGGGGTCCACTCTCTCCGATCCTCACTGGGGGCCTCCCCTACCATCTGGGAGCTCCTGCGCCCACCAGCAGGAGCTTCATTCCTTCCAGCAGCTGCTTATGAACCCTTTGAGTGGGAGGACCATTGTCCCCTCTGCCTCTTGCCCCAAGCCAGCAGAGTGAACCAGTTATAAAACCCTGGGTCACCCCCTTTCAGTGACCCCCAAGAAGCTCTTATCACTGGGCCCTCATTTCAGCTTTCTGGTCCCAGGCATTGGATGCCTCCCAATGTGTGTTCAGAGCAGGCTGGGCCCCTGGAAGAAATGTGACCCCAATTCTTAGACCCCAGGCTGGTCTAAGAATTGGACGGAGGGATGTACAGGCAGGGCCTCAGTGACTTTCCTGCAGAGGAGATGGACTATCAGGAGAGCAGGACACGCTCCCACGTAGACAGAACAACCCTGGCCTCTTCCTCTCTACTTGGATGCTGGTGACTGCGGTGCCCCCTGGAGGCTGCTGTGGCATGTCCTGGAGCCAGTTGCAGAGTAGTCGGTGATCTGTAGGAAAGGATGGAAAAGAGGCCCATAGCCACCAGGAAGACCCCAACTGGCGGTTTACAGGCTCTTCACATGCTTTGTATGCAGAAGGCCTGAGTTTAATAGAGAACCCAGAGAATCCAGCACCATGGAGACCCCCAAGTTAGGAGCAATCCCTGAGCACTGCAGCCCCTGAGCACCTCTGGACTGGAAAAGCAGAGCCCAGCTAGGAGCCCAGGCTTGGCTGGGGGTAGAGGACACGCATGTCTGACATGAGTGACACCCTGGTTCCGGCTCCAATGCCGTGGGCCCAACTAAACAAGTGTGACTCCAGACTCCAAACACCACCCATAGCCACTGCGGGCGAGACGAAGCCACTTCTTTACTGAAGACACATGGAACATTCTAGTGATTAATATGGCACCCAGGTGCTGAGAAGCCGCACAGACGGGCTTCCCATCCACACAGCCAGGAGCTTGGCACGGCTTGCCAGACATGCCTGGTGGGCAGAGAATGAAGGCTCACGCAGCTCTGTGCCCACTGGTGACCTCCTCTCCCTGGGCCTCAGATTCCTTTTTTTTTACTTGTTTTAGTTTAGATTTTCATTTTTGGGCCACATCCTGCAATGCTCAGGGGTTGCTCTGGGCTCTGCACTCAGGAGTTACTCCTGGGGACCATATGGGATGCGGGGATAGAACCCAGGTTGACTGTGTGCAAGTCAAGTGCCCTACCCACTGTGCTATTGCTCCAGTCCCTGGCCTCAGTTTCTCCACCTTGTGAAACTTCCCTGAAATATTCTTCCCATGGCTGGGGTGAGCTGCTTCTGCCCTCAGTCAGCCTGTGGCTGCCCTCAGACAGCCACTGGGCAAATGCCAGCCACAGCGGGGCTGAAAGGAAGGCTCCCCAGTCCCGCTTTGCACCACGGCTCCCCGTGTCTGCCCATCGATGCTGGAGCCCCACTTGACATGTGGTTTACTCCCTCTCAGACTGGGGCTGAGCCATCTCTCCTGGGACATCTGGATGTGAGGCATCTGGGCTCAGGGCTGCCCTGACTCCATGGGCTTCTGAGGGCCCCAGTGGAAGCCAGCCCGGGTGCCCACAGGCAGGGCGGCAGAAGGAATGCAGGCTGGGGACACCGCTAAAGTGCGTCTTTAAACACTAAGGCCTCACTGTGGACAGTAGGAAACCACATCTGCCCACATGGCTGTGGCCAGGGCTGGTCGGGGTGGGAGGCCAGGTTGGCAGAGGCAAGGTGCCTGGGGGCAGGAGCAGCGGGTGGGGGGTGTCAGTAAACAGGGTGGTCAGTGAGAGTGGCAGGTCAGTGCCAATCTCTCTCCCCCTGAGGGCTGAGTTGGTGGGAGGCTGAGGGTTTCAGACTACGGGGGGTTTCGGTGTGGCAATAGCAGATGGTAGCACTCAGCTTGGGCCAGGTCAGCTGGGTCCTCGGGGCATAGTGCCATGAAGCATGTCCTGACCAGTGGGATTGGGGGGCTGGTTCAGCTCCAGGCTTAGGGGATTTTTTCTCAGTTATGCCAAATACCAGTAACATTTATATTAGGTCATTCCGTGACCTAATATAATTGTTTGAGGCTCTTTATGTTCCTGGAGCAAGCGGATGCCTTTGGGTTCTACTAGCATGAGACGGGACATATGGAGATATTACTGGTGCCCGCTCTAGCAAATAGATGATTGACGGGAAGATAGTGATAGTGATAGTGATGTTGTTGGGAAGCAATACCAGGTAAAAGAATGGACCCTCAGCCTGGGCAGGTCAAGGAAACTGTAGTGCAAGACACAGCTGGCTGGAGGGCACTATGCTGTCCCTTTACTGGAGACCATGAGACTAACACTGGGCCAGTGCACTGCTGTGGGGACAGAGCTGACTGGGTGTTGGGTTGAGCTGCTGATAACTCACTGTTCAGCTGTTCAGAAAAGCTGTGTGGCTGTTTCTACAAGACCCTGTCGGTGGAGACCCGGGCCCCATCTAGAGCCCGCAGCTGGGCCATGTGCACTGAAATGGAAACTCTGGAGCTTGTGCGTGGCTGGATTTGGGGGCGCTGCTTGACCCTAGAGGTAAGTCCGGGTTCCCTGCACCCCTTTAGCCCCCTAAAGGAGTTCCACTAGACTGCTGATTGCAAGGTGGAGGATCATGTCTACCTATTCACGCCCTCCTTTCTCAGCCTAGGGTGCCCCTGAGGGGCTGCATGGAGCCCCAGTTGGAAAATCTCATGAGTTTGCCCAAGGTAAGGGCTTGGAAAATATTGGTTGGCTGAACACATGAAGTATAGCTGGCCCCTAACTTAGGATCTTTTGATTTTCTGATGATACCATGCATTTTTAGAATCTTTTAATTTTCTGATGGTACCGTGCATTTGTAGCAAGAACTGGAATTCAGAGTTTGAACTTGGAGCTTTCCCCAGCTAGCGGCACAATATCATTGCCTTATGCTAAACAATGGCACATGGGCCGTGAGGCTGAGTTTGGACTTACAGTATTGCCATTTGCAGTGAGTCCTTGGGGGGCAGACCCTCGTCTGAAGGCTGGAGCAGACACGAGTTCTCCTCTAGTCTTAGAGGGGACAGTTACTGGTAAGGAAGGAAGTTATGCTTGTGATGAACAAAGTGCCAAGACACACACCAGGAATAGGGGCGTGCACGTGTGTCTGTGTGCTTGTATGTGAGTGCGGGAACATGCAAATATAGGGGGAGGTCCTAGATGCACGCACACGTGTTTGCACCTGTGTGGGAGTACAGAGAGCAGAGCATGTGCCCGAGAGATGGCACATGCCCACGCTGGAGTGGACAGTAGCCACGGGAAGGACAGTAGAGGTGCATGGAGGGGACAGTGTGCAGGGATACCCAGACATTCCTCTGGGGCCACACCACCCCAGGACTCAGTCTGTCCCCTCTGTCCCAGGCACTATGGAGTGACGGTCATAGCACAGAAGAGAAGGTGTGGCTGGGAGTGTCAGCTGGACTCAGCCCTACCTGGGTGGCCTTGGGAAAGCAGTCTAAACCCTGCTTGCCTCAGTTTTGCTGTCTGTGAAATGGGCGTGTGACAGTTCTTTCTCCCAACTATAGGCCTTGCATAACTGAGTTGGGATTAATACTTTGGTTGCTGCAGTGACCAACATGGGTGGAGAATGTTGATAGGGGCGGGGGTGAGGTTAGGCTGGAAACAGGCGCCTGTGTCTATCCCTTTTCATGAGGCAGGATCTGGAGGTTCCAACCACCAGCTGCCCAGGCTGGACGGCAAGAAGCTGGGCAGCTATGTGGAGATTGCGATGACCAGGCTCTCAGCAGTTCCCGACCCACCCCTGGGCCAGATTGGGAACACACACGTGGCGGGGCATGGCAAGGCAGGGCCAGCCCCTTGCAAGCAGTTCTCTTGGGACCTGGGACCTGGGCCCCAGAGGCCACCCACCCACTGCAGCGCAGGCCTGCGTGCGGCCGAGGTAAATCACCCACCATTGCCCTCTGGAATGCGGACGCTGGAAAAGGTAACACGCATGTTACTGCTGCATAAACACAGTTAAACTATTTATGACGGCCTCGGCCTCGTGGCCCCAGGAAGCCCCTGCTATGTGGGGGGTGGGTGGGGAGCCGCCCTGGCCTGGCAGAGGCATCTCCCTCGCCAGCCAGAAAAATGTGTTTTGAAATTACAGAGTGCAGAAAAACAACCAAATCCCTCTTTGTTTTACTTTAGCTTTCGTCCTTCGGCCCAGTTCACGGAGGCCTTCTTGGCCCTTAAAGAAGCACAAGCTTTTGCCCTGAATTCCGCGGAATGCCCCGGGATGGTTCTCTACGTGGCTCCAGAGAGGGAAGCTGAGGGAGAGGGGAGAGGCCCCAACAGGCCAGGCCAGCCAGCCCTGCCCACAGCTCCTGTCCCCTGTTCCTTCCCCACTGACCAGTCTCCCAGCATTGGGAATTCCCCACTTGGAGTCGGAGCTGACCCACCGTGAGGTTCAAAGCCTTAAACGGGACCCCAGGAACAGGCTGGCACAGAGGCTAAAGCCTCCCACCCCTCCCGAGTGGTTACAGTGCTTCCAGGCCTCCCAGGAGAAATGTTGTCTCCAAGGGTGGCCAGATTGGCCAGATCTGTTTTAGGACCAGGGCCCTTCACTGCCCAGGGCCGGTTATAATCCTGGCCTGTCACTACCACTTTGTTTTTCAAAGAGACCAGGTCACCAAAGAGGTGACCATAAATGCCCGAGGGATTTACCACCAGGGGTGGACACCCCTGTCACCTCCTGTCCCTCAGCTCTCCCTCTCGTCCCCCTACCCCTGGACTGGACTGTCTGCTCTGTGCCTCAATTGTGCATGGGATGTTTCTGCCCGCCCGCACACCCAGCACATGGTCCTGGCTTTTCTGGTCAGCTTGGGCATTAAGGCCTTCTCTCCATTGCCCTCATGGACATTCCAGACCATCCCAGTGAAACCATTTCTCCACTGGAGCCACTGCAACCACAAAGAGAAACATTGGCCACACCTGCCCTAGGCCTTGTCACTAACACACCTCTCTCCGGGTCCCTGGTACCTGTGTAACAACCAGGGAAGGAAGACCGAGAGCGGTCTGCTGGGGATTCTCTCTCTCTGCTCTGCCCTCTGCAGCCCTGCCGAGCACAGACCCAGGGAGCAGGGAGTGTGTCCCCTCTCAGGTGGCTCAGGAAAGACTCCGTGGGTTGCTGGGAAGATTAAAAATCCTGTGAATTTTACACACTAGGGACAGGGTCTTCCCCTGAGTGTTCACCTCTGTTCTCCCTCAAAACAAAGTGGCTCTTCGTCCATGGCCGTGCTATGTGGGTCACTTTCCTTCTTGTTCCCATTCTTTCCCCCTTTTCTTTCTTTCAGTCCACATGTGTGCTGTGGAAAGGGACAGGAAGCAAATCTGGGGCCTGCCCTGTCCCAGCCCCGTCACTCCCACCTCCCCTCCGCTCTCCCAGTCCCCGTCACCTTCCCCTTCCTCCCCCTTTCTCAGTCCCTCCTGTCCCTCCCTTCCTCCCAGAGCCTTCACCCAAGGCCTTATCCATCGAAGACCTTGCCTTGTCTCTTGGAAACGTTCTTCCCAACATTTCTGTTCTGATTGCAACCCCTTCTAGCATCACTCCAACTCCAAACCTTCTTCAAAAAACTGTAATGCAGTCATCTCATTATTCATTCAACTTGATTTTAAAGAATATTCACTTTCTTTTTAATTTTAAGGGTTTTTGGGGGGTGGCTTGGGAACTGGGTGCCCAGGGCCTTCTCCCTTCTCTGTGCACAGGGGTCACTCCTGGCGGTGCTTGGAGAACTGTATGCAGTGCCAGGAACGGAACCACGGTTGGCAAGGATCAAGGCAAGCATCCTAACTCCTGTGTTATCTCTCTGGCTGCCTTTAAAAAAAATAAACTCTTGGACCAGGGGTGCAGCTAAGTGATTGGGCACCTGCCTCACATGTGCCCCACCCCACAGTGGAACCCTGTGGCCATGGGCCATGGGCATCAGGATGCCATAGCCTCAGGTACGCCACAACCAAAAGTGCATCACAACAATTATCAGAGGGGAAGAGAACAGAGGAAAATCCTCTTTACTTTAAGATACTTTAGGTTTGCAAAAATCATAATAAATTGCAAAACAAAGGCAGAGTCCCTACCACCCCTTCCCCTATAACAGGCTTTATTTGTTACAGTCCATGAACTGATACTGGTCCATTCACATTAGTGCTTGAGTTGATTTCCCTGGATTTCACTGCTGTCCTTTTCTGGGCCAGAACCCCAGACAGGACCCCACAT
Source organism: Cryptotis parvus (assembly GCA_021461705.1). Lineage (NCBI taxonomy): Eukaryota > Metazoa > Chordata > Mammalia > Eulipotyphla > Soricidae > Cryptotis > Cryptotis parvus. Next base: position 28,014 of record JAJIBD010038530.1, read on the forward strand.
GGCAGCTGTCATATCCCCCACCTACTCTCACTGGAAATGTTCCCTGGCTTTTTTTATGACCTCAAGAGCTGTGAGAAGTCCTGGTCAGGCAGTTTATAGCATGTTGCTCAAGTGAGAATTGTTTGATGTTTTTCTAATGGCCAGCCTGGGGTTAGGAGTCTGGGGGAGGCAGCACCCAGAGATGCGTTATTCTCACCACACCGTACCAGGCACAGTCTGGCAACTTGAATTAGCTGAGGTGATGTTGACCTTGGTCACTGGGCGGAAGTGATGCATGCCAGATTTTACCGCCATAAAGTGAACACCCCATCCCTCCTGCCCCTTCCCCCTTATAACCTTTCATGCTACGCTTTATGGGAGCAAATCACTTAAGGGAAGTCTTGCTTTCCTTCCCCGAGAGTGAAGTATTGACAAACTGATTTAGGATTCTTTCCCTGGGTTGGGGCACACTGATGGAGGGAAGTTGGTGGTGGGATTGTGCTGGAATATTGTAAGTCCACAACTCAACTTTGTAAAGTCGTAAGGTCATCAATAACTTTGTAAATCATAGTTCTTTAATAATTGTTTTTAATTAAAAAAAGAGAAGGGCCGGAGCGATAGCCCAGCGGGTAGGGTGTTTGCCTTGCATGCAGCCGGCCCATGCCGACCCAGGTTTGATCCCGGCGTCCCATATGGTCCCCGAGCACTGCCAGGAGTAATTCCTGAGTGCAGAGCCAGGAGTAACCCCTGAGAATCACCGGGTGTGACCCAAAAAAGCAAAAAATAAAATAAAATAAAAAAATAAAAAATAAAAAAAGAGAATTCTTCCTCTTTGGAGTTTGGGTTCTTCTTCCTCATTAGTTTAGTCAATAATTTATTTGTGTTGATATGAACTCATAGCAATGTAATGCTTTAAATATATATATATATATATATATATATATATATATATATATATATATATATATATTTGCTTTTTTGGTCACACCCAGCAATGCTCAGGGGTTACGCCTGGCTCTGCACTCAGGAATTACTCCTGGTGGTGCTCAGGGGAGCCATATGTGATGCTAGGGATGAACCTGGGTCAGCCCTACCGCTGTGCTATCACTCTGGCCCCAACACTTAGAGTATATTCCAAAATGACTTCATTCATTTATTTCTCAAATTGTTCCTTCTTTGCTACTGGGACTTCTTTCAGGTGATGCCTATGAGGGCTTCTGAACCCTTTTTAGATGTTCAGGAACCAGAATTTCTCTGGCCTCCCTGAGAGTTTTCTGCCTGAATCCCAGATTCAGCTATTTCACTGCATCCTGGCTCTGTCTAATTAATGAAGACTGGTTTTAGCAAACAAGATCTGAGAACGAGGGGTGCTTATTGTTTTGTGGTTGTCTCAGAACTCTCCTTGGTGACCAAGAAAGGAAAGTAGTGTGCGTGTGTGTGTGTGTGTGTGTGTGTGTGTTGGTGTACTACTCCTTTCTGCAAGTAACCCTATATGACCAGTTGTATCTCTATTAACAGCACACAAAAGTCTTCTCCACTCAAATCGATCACCATGGGCCATTCTAGACATCTCTTCTTTACGCTGGGGTCTCCCACCAACTGCCATCTGCATTGAACCCCGTTGTTCAATTCCAGGACACAAGTACAGATGGTCTTGAGCAATCTGGCTTTCAATGGCATGAATCCAAGTGGACACTCATCCTTTTCAACAGCCATGCTGGGAAAAAGGAGACTTCCCGCACCTTGAAACAACTCCCCCAGCCCTCTCCCCACAGGAACCACAGTGATTTCCAACAGCTGGTCTGTGGATCAGGTTCTGGCCCACAGTGTAAAAAGGTTGAAAACCAGTGATGTAGGAATATGAGGTGGAGAGGGAACGTTTAAGAAAGTGTTAAGTGTGTTACAAACATATAAAATAGGTGTAGAAATAGATTGCTTCATCTTTAACTACTTTAAATAACTATAAATCAATTATCATTTGTATCACTTGTCACTTGTCTTCCCATTGATCATTTATTTGCTTGAGTGGGCACCAGTAACATCTCCATTCATCCCTGTACATGCTAGTGTAGCCCAAGGGCATCTGCTCGCAACAGGAACATGAATCAATTATAAAAAGTTAAAAATTGAATCAAACAAAAGCAGAAGGACAGAGAAGATCCGAGTTGTCCCCTTCATGGAGAAATGTAAATAAAAGGCACACAGCAGTATGAAGCCATAAAGGCATAAACTAACTATAGCTAGCACCGAACTCCTGTAATGACTTTTCCTATTTTCTTTAGTTTTTGGTTCATAGCGGCAGTGCTCAGAGCTCACTCAGGGAGTCCATAGGAGTGCTAGGGATGGAACTGGGTCAGCTACGTGCAAAGCAAGTGCCCTACTCCCAGTACTATCACTATGGCCCCAAGTTCCTGTAATGCTCTGTAGCCACCTCCTGGTAATAAGTTCAAGTGTTGTGAGTATCTGCTACCAACAGGCTCAGACTAAACCATCCTTCCCTTAGGGCATCTCATCAACCACACCTCCTGCTTCCATGCACTGCTTCATGTTTAGTCTTAACAAGCACCAGTTTCCAGACTTCCTTGACCAGTGTCTTACACATCAGTCAGTTAGGAAGTTTTGTGTGTTTGTAATACAATTTTATCATTCATATGCTCCAGTAGCATTCTATATCTCTCCTTCAATTATCCAACTTCCTAAGTGTCATTATTTTTCACTTTGCCTAAAATTACAGCAAGTTGCAAATTTTAGGTTCATTCTGTGGCTGTTAAGTTCTATGGGTTTTGACCATCACAATATCATGGATCTCCCATAATAGCATCACACAGAATTGTCCCCCTGCCCGCCTAAATCCCCTGTGTTTCACTTGCTCAGCCCTGCCCCCTGCCCAAACAACCAACAACCACAGCTGTTTACTTATTCCTAGAGTTTTCCAGGGACAAACTTCTTTCACTTAGCAATGCACATTTAAGAGACATCTTTGTCTTTGTGGTATGATAGTTCATTTACTTTTATTTCTAAATTGTTTTAGATTATGTGAATGCATACCAGACTTTATTTCTCTACTTGCCTCTAAAGAGACATCTTACAGTGACAGACAAATATTTGATAATTCTAGATAAACTGCTGCTATAAACATACAGCTGCTGGGTTTGTGGAACTGAGAATTTTCAGGTCAATTGGCTAAATACTTAAGGACACACACACATATGCATATACATAGGGTCAGACTATGTTTAGTTGGGTAAGAAACAGCCAATATTTCTTCCTAAAAAGAATATACCATTTTATGTTTCATCAGTAATAAATGAGAGTTCCAGTTGCTCCACCTGCTTATCAGCAATTGATAATGTCACTTTGTATAAGACTTAAGTCATTCTAATGATACATGATGGTTTCTCATCCTTTTCATTTTCATTTCTCTAATGACAACTCACATTGCTCACTTGTCACATGTTTATTTGCCATCTGTCTATCTCTGATGACCTGTCTGTTCAGGTTATTTATTCATTTTGAAATTGAGTTAGTTTTTATTTTTAAGAGCATTCTATCTTGGTGATGAGAAGGTCAGACACAGCTGAAGCCTCTCAGCATTTAGGTCAGATATCTTGGAAGTATTTGTGAAATGAGATCCCATAGAGACCTAATTCCAGAACTAAAAGGGACCTAGCTCAGAGTACTTTAACAGGAGAAAACTAGACTTCAGCAGGAAAATAGGATGCTGGAGACATTTACTGCTTACCCCATTCTCCCCCCAGGGCCCCACTTCCCAGCACTGAGGTAGAGCCAGCCACAGGACTGGTTCCCACCCATTGAGTGAAATGTGGTCAGTTCTGAACAAAGCATTTTGGAATCAGTGAAGACCACTCCCAGCCTCTGCTCACGCCCAACTATTTCTGCCATACAGCCGAAACTATGGAAGTAACATTCAGAAATCTGATGTCTCCAACACCCAAGGTCTCAAATCCCTAAGGTGAAGCTGAGGCCTCGACATTTTGTCCAAATTGTGTGAGCAAGAAACAGACCTTGATGGTGGGACATTCCAGTGACTTTGGGGTTCATGTGTGACTGCAGTCCAGATGACGTTGGTCGCACCTTTCACATACTGTTCACCCTATTCCAATTCCACAACCTGGTGGGGATGGAGATGGCTGATGTGAGTCAATATCTACCCAGACCAACCATGTGCCTTACCAGTGGGACAGACTCTGCATCCTGGGACAGCATCCCACTGTCTGAACCGTCTTCTCAGGCTATTCACTGGTTTAATCTCCCCAGCCTGCCCCGAAAGGGATGGCATGGATTCAGGATGCAGAAAGCAGATCTCTAGCCCCCATATCACACAAGCCCCCAGTCTCTCAGCACCCTCCTCCCCACCCCCATCCACAAGCTATACCTTAGAGGAAATCAAGGGCCTTCAGGTGCCCTGTCTACCTCTACAATATCTTTTTTTTGTTTTACTTTTTGAGTCACACCTGGCAATGCTCAGGGTTACTCCTGACTCTGCACTCAGGAATTACTCCTGGCAGTGCTTGGAACCATGTGGGATGGCTGAGATTGAACCTAGGCCTGCCACATGCAAGCCAAATGCCCTCCCTGCTGGACAATCGCTGTAGCCCTACAACCTCTTTTATTCACATCTGAGCTAGCTTTCTGCTTTCTAGAGGAGCAAGACACTCCCAGCACATTGTCCTGAAGAAGTACCACCCTCTTATCAGTCTCACTCACAGCCCAATGAGTAGCCACGGGCTGGGCTAAGCTGGGGTTCCCATCCTCTGATTTATAACACCTTGGGGTTGGGGCCAGCCCTCTGGGCAGGGACTGAGGAAACTTTCTCTGTGTGAAGTGAAGTCCACAGGGCTCCAAACCAAGCCCTTGGTCTCATTAGTGCAATGTTCTGGTCAGCAGGCTTGGGGAAAACAGGATGATGTTAAGGATGTGCTGATCTATTTAATCCTTGTTCTTGTAAAATACATGTATTTGCTTTTGCCTCCTTTCCCAGGGGGCTGTAAACTCCTGGGGCACCAGAGAGGAGGTGGAGCAGGAGTGGGAAGGACAGGGATGGGGTCACACTGAACTGGATTCAATCCCTGGCCACTGTGACCCTAGGTAACCTCTCTGAACTCAGGGTTGAGTAAGGATTATGGGCTTGGCATGGGGCCTGGCACGTAGGAAGCTCTCTGTAAATTACAGTCATTATTATCATTGTTGTTAATTATTATTTTATCCTATCAACTGAAGGATGATTTTCCATTGCTTCATCGCAACTCTCAAGTGTACTATAGACCAGTGTTGTCAGAAAGAACTTTGTGGGGTGACGGTGATGGAAATGTTTAGGAGCAACACCATCCAGTACAGTAGCTGCTGGCCACAGGCAGTGAGCTCTTGAAAGGAATCTGGCATGCCTGAGGCGCTGAATGTCTAGGAGGAATTCTTTGCACTTGCTTCAAAGTGGAATCATCCTGTGTGTTTCATGGCCACTGAATTGGGGGGCAGAGATGCTCAAGAGTGAGAACACCAGCTCTGATTCCCTCCCCACTCCTGGTCCTTGCTCAATGGGTCCTCCTGAGCCAACCACACGGGGTCTGGCTTCCTCGTGCATCAGATATGGATGCTACTAAAGGAACTTCCTAGGCTGGCTGTGAGATGAAATGGGTCTACAGGTACCCAGCGCACCACTGTGGAAGGATTTGAGGAGTTTAAGCATACTTAGCATTGCTGCCTGCACATGGCAACCTGAGGAGCTCTGTTGGCGCCTGTCTTTAGAAAAAACCGGTGTCCATTCACCTTTGGAGATAGCTAAGGATGGAAGCACCCAGATGAACATAGCAGGTTACTATTTCCCACATGAGGTGGTATGTTACCTTCCCAAAGAGAGTTCTGGATGACTGTATTCATTTGTGGGGTGTAAAATGCATAATTTGAAACCAATATCCAAGGATAGTAGAAACAAAGGCCAGGTGGTTTGATCCATGGTTAGAAGCCTGTTTCAACCCCTTGGGGAAAAGACAGTTGGGATAGGGAAGGGATCATTATGACAAGGATGTTGGTAAATGATCACTCTGTATAAGAACTGCATGCTGAAAAGTAGTAAAAGAACAAACATGATGATCCCTCAGTCTCTGTGTTGCAAACCATAATGCCCAGTGGGAGAGAGGGAGGGAGAAAGAAGGAAAATGCCTGCCATAGAATCAGGCTGGGGGGATGGGCATGTGGCAGGAGGGCAAAGGGTCACATTGGTGGTGGGATCTGTGCACTGGTGGAGGGATGGGTGTTGGAACAGTGTGTGACTAAACCTGATCAGCTTTGTAATGGTCTATCTCATGATGATTCAATAAAATAAACTTAAAAACAAAACAAAACAGAGTGCTCTGGAGACATGGAGGTAGAGAGGTTCCACCTGACCAACTGCGCCCTGAGCCAGGAGACCAGCAGGCAGAGGCCTTGGGTCCCTATGCCAGGCCCCACGAAACCCCCAACAGCAGAGCTGAGTCTTTGGGGAGTGCCCTTTCCTCCTCACCTGGCTGGGGAACCAAATTCCTGCATTTCAGCAGATAAACACAAGCCTGACTTTACTCTTTAGTTTCTTCCTCTGCAGAGACGGTGAGGCCAGGAGGCAATCTCTGGTCCCATCACCTCTCTACACCCCACAAGCTCCCTGAGAGAAGATGCCTCTGCAGTGGCTCCATGTGAGACCCAGGATCTAAGCACACAGGAGTGGGCTGCCACTTCCGGTGACTAAATTTGGAGTCATACAGACTCGGATTTAAATCCCAGCCCTGTGGTCTCACGAGAATTGTTTACTTTTTTTGAAAATATTTTATTATACTTGGGGAGACCAAGGGGTCTCCCCAAGTATAATAAAATACTTATTTAAAAAATATTTTTAAATAAGTATATTTATTATACTTATTTATATAATATTAATATATTATATATTAACATATAATATTTAATAACATACTTTATTTTATTAAATATTATATATAATATAATATATAATATTTATATATATAATATTTAATAAAATACTTTAAAAAATATTTTATTATCCCTTGGGGAGACCCAAGGGGATGGTATAATAAAATATTTTTTAAAAAGTCTCTCAAAGAGGGTCTCCCAAAGAGGAATCGAAAGAGCTATGCTTGGAATATCACGCCTCACTCAAGTGAAAGAAGGAATCCGGGCTCTGATCTTCATTGCTGTTCCAGAGTCAGGGATGCTGTCTTGTTTGCCAAGGCATCGAAAATCAGATGGACTGGACATGTAATGCGATTTGGAGGCGACCGCTGGACTAAAGCCATTACCGACTGGATCCCATGGGATGTCAAAAGATCACGTGGCCGCCTACCTACAAGATGGTCAGACTTCTTCGTCAAAACCCTGAAGGAACGGTTTGAGGCTCTTCGTATTCCTGAAGCAACCAGATGCCATTGGGCTACACTGGTACATGATAGGGTCAAATGGAAATGTTAGGGGCGCCTGCTTGAGCAAATCGATGAATAACGGGATGTCAAGTGATCAAGTGATTATACCACCGTTAGATATACAATTACAAGATGTTCATGTTTGAGTTTTGGTTCTACAGTGTTCCATCATCCATCCTCCACCCATGCCCATTTCCCACCACCAACCAATGTTTCCACTTCCCTCCCCCTTTCCCCAGCCTGTTTCTCCCCTCTCTCTCTCCTTCTCACTATCCTTTCTTGCACATTGTGGATTGTAATATATTCTAGAACATGATTGGTTCCACAAGTTTAATGTACGACTAGGGGAGAGCCTGATGGCAGCTCTCCCCCATGCGTCTGAGTCTCTGCCTGATGGCAGATCGACCTGAGGCATTTCATGGGTGGGGCCACCAGGCCTCCCAGACAGGTCAGAAAGGGGAAAGGGGACCCCAGCTTCATCTCCACGAACGCCTGGTGACTTCTGCGTCCGAGAGCCTTGAACTCTCTTGGGCTTGAACTCGGCTGCTCTGCTGAGCTGGTCTTGAGATCAGTGCCTCTCTTGGGTGGGTTCTGATGAGCTGTGGGGTCTGGACCGCGAAAATGGCAGCTATTATGGTGAGCGAGTTCATGAGAATTATTTAAGGCTGTACACTCAGGAATTACTCCTGATGGTGCTCAGAGGATCATATAAGATGCTGGGGATCAAACCTGGGTCAGCCACGTGCAAGGCAAATGCCCTACCTGCTGTGTTATCTCTCTGGCCCCATGCCCAGAAATATTTAGCAGTTACTCCTGGCTCTGCACTCAGAAATTACTCCTGATGGTGCTCAGGGGACCATACTGAATGCTGGGGATCAAACCTAGGTTGGTTGCATGCAAGTCAAACTACCTTCCCTGCTCGACTATCACTCCAGCCCCTCTAGTATGTTTGTTCATTTGTTTGTTTTAATTACATATGGATTAGGGGAGAGGGAAAGAAATAGAGTGAAAGGGAAGGGGAGAAGAGAAAGATGAGAAGCAACTGGGGAAGGGGATTCAGGTACATCAGTGATGTTAAATATCCACATGTTTAACATTATTGATATTAAATGGATGAGCTAAATATCCAAACCACAGGGTCACCACACCAAAATCATGAGACCCAAACTTTAATATTCAAGTGAAAAAGGTGCCTGTCAAGATGGCAGGCTGGGACTGGGTGGGGATAAAAGAGAGAACCTGAGAACAGGGCAGAGGGAAATTGATAACAGTGGTGGAATGTGTGATGGAACGTGGTTTGCCAAAGACCCAACTGTGAATAACTGTGTAACTCATGGTGCTTTAATAAAATAAAAATTGGGGGAAGCTATGTATGGTGATGATATTGGCTTATAAGAGCATATTTTTTCTTGCTTTGGGGCCACACCCCACTGTACTTAGGGGTTATTTCTAACTCTGCACTCAAAAACTGTGCCTGGCGGTACTCGGAGGTTCACCTGGGATTGGCAGGGATGGCTGTGCTCAAGGCAAGCACTGTGCTCTCTCCGGCGCCAAGATCATACATGTTTATATGTTTTAGGAGTGCCGTGTGGCCACACCACATCCACAGCCAAAGAGCCTGTGTTCCTGCTCCACAGTCCAGAGACCCCTTCGCCCTCACCCTCCCATTCTTGGCCAAGTCTGTCTGTCGTCAGAGCCTGAGTTTTGATGAGACAGTATCTCTTCCTCCTGCTCTCTCTGACCCACTGAGCTGCGTGACTGGACCTTTCTTGACTTAACTTCCCTGAGCATCACCTTTCAATTCCACCCATGCAGGAGCCAAAGGCGAGATCATACATGTTTGTGCTGCTAGTGGAGGAGAGCTAGAGGGAAGCCCAGCGCAGAGGGGAGGGGAGGTGTGGCTCCAAATGGGGCCAAGGGGAGGGAGAGACTTGCAGGAAGGCAAGCTGAGGGGAACACACAAACTCACACAGCCTGGGCCCTGCAGTTGATCTCTGAGCGGGCCCCTGCTCTGGGCAGGCTGAGTGGCCTAGTTCCCAGCTCCACCCCTATAACAAGTGTGGGCATTGGGAGGATGGGGTGGAAGAGGGAAGATGGGGCAGAAGTCCTGAAGGTCTCTAGCAGAGCCCCCCCAGCCTCCCCTCAGCCCATGGTTGCTCCTTCACCCACCCCAGGGAGCTCCTGATGGTGCTTCTCAGAGGCGAGACTCACTCCTTCCCCACAAGGCCCCAGGGAGCCCTTTGCAAGACCCAGGTTGACCCCAGTGCGAATTCAAAACCCCTTCACGGTGGGTACAGGGAAGGAAGCTGTCTTGGCTCTGCTGGCTCCATGGCATTTAGCTGGTCTTGTGTCTTGACTCTTGAGCACCTCATTTCCCCATGTCCCCAGCAGGGGGTACATGAACTTGAACCAGGTGGTCAATAGCCTCCTAAAGCCAGCTCTGGGCAGAGTAGAAACCGAGGCATGGTGAGAACTGGCTAAGCTCTGGCATGAAATGTAGTGGCTTCTTTTTTCTCTAATAGAGTTCTTTGATTTGGGATTCCCTAGCTCTGTGCTCAGAGGTCACTCCCAGTGGTGCTCAGGGGAACAATGTGGTACTGGAGATGGAACCCAGGTCCCCTGCATGCAAAACCTGAGCTCAGACCATTGAGCCACCTCTCTGGCCCCCAGTGGAGGCTTTTAACTTAGGTTATCTTAGATGAGAAGAAATAAACTCCTGTTCCTCCTCATCTTATCTCATGTGTGAAAACCTCGATTCCCTTCTTTTGAGAATGGAGGTTTCCTAAGGTCAGGGTGGGGGGCCCAGGTAGGAAGTGACTTCAATCAGCCTTGACTTCACCCCACTTATCTGTATGAAACCAAGTTGTCTTCAAGGGGATCCTTATGATTTGGGGTGTTTAGGGACTGAAAGATGTTCACTACCAGTGAGATGAGAGGGGACAGAACTCCCAGAAGGCCCCTGGTCTCCCCTCCAGGTCTCGTTCTTCCACTTCCCTCTTCCTGCTGGGGAGCCAGGGCTGGGCTGGCGGCAGGGAAGAGTTAGGCTGGGGTGTCCAGCTGGGGTGTCCAGCTCCACATCCCGTCTCCTAAGCAGGGCCTTGCAGCTCTTTGAAGCAGGCCTTGCCCAGAGCAACCCCCAGCTGGGCATCAACCCCATATTTTTGGACTACAGAGGAGAGCGCCCGGCTGGCCACTCCCAGGTACTGAGGATAAAAATACCCAGTGGAAAACACGTGGCTCACAGTCAAACATTAACCTGTAGGGCCCGTCAAACGTGAGTTCCCTTCCCAGGTTACCTGGCCCCCCCACTGGCTGCTGGTGACGAGGCCTCCCTGGACCATCATCTCATTCCCAGACATTTACCCATCTGCCACCCCAGGGTGCGGGGTGGCCAGCTGGTCCAGGTGGGTGGCAGCAGGAATGACCCCTCCTGGAGCTTTCCTGGTGTCCAAGTGGGCCCAGCTCCCTGGCGAAAAAAGAGGGTGAAGTCCGGTTCTGAGGTCTGAGTGCCTGGTCTGCGGCAGAGCCCTGAAAATCCACAAGGGGAAGGGGTAGCGTGAGGTGAGTCCAGCAGGTGCTGGCACAAACCCTCCCCCCTCAGCAAGCTGGGGAAGCCACCTGGAGGAGGTGTTGGGGCATGCAGGACGCTGGTGAGCAGCTCCAGCCCTCTCCCTAAGGTTCTTTGCCCTGAGAGCTCTGGTGTTGTCCTGGACTGGGCAGGTCTAAAGGACCAGTATACAGGGAAGGAGGATGAGGAGCACGCTGGGGGCCCCTCCTGGAATCTCTGAGCAGGTCCTACCTAAGGGCACCGCCCCCTTGTTCTGGAGACCCTGAAGCCAGCTTCACCCTTACACAACGAGGGTCATTAGTTCTCGGAAATGCTTGTCTACACCTGTGAGCCTGAGTCAAATGAGAATGTGCACAGGGAACAGAGAAGCAAATCCACTGGGCACAGCATGGCCCCTCCCTCGGGGCCAGCTCCTCAGTGTCTACTGAGGGGCCCCACTTGCAGCCTTTAAGTAATGAGGGGACCCTGGGGTGCCTCTAGGGCCAGGAAGCCCACGAGAACTGTGATGGCCACATTATCAGCGGGCACGTGAATGTGAATTTCTAAGGGGCCCCTACCTCTCTTGTTTAGTACCGTGGCACTGCAACGGGGAGTTGGGCACTGGACTGAGCTGGGAACATGGCTCTGCAGGCACCGACAGGCCTGTGGACACAGGTCTCCCCAGGGTATCCCAGATCTGTGTTTGGTAGTTGGTGCCATGGGCCAGAGGACCCCAGCCGCATACACAGCTCCGGGGCTCTGGTTTCTGGGGCTGTTGCAGCCCCTGGCCAATGAGGCTCAGTCTCATAAAAGTGAAGACAACCCAAGCTTGATGGTTCAGCTCTGCAGGTGGTCAGAATTCAGCCAGTCAGAGTCAGTCCAGTCCAGCTCCTCTTCATTCCTAGGCCTCGTTTGCCCACCTGCACAATGGGGACCCATGTGCCCTGTTTCCAGGACTCCCAGCTGGTGCCCACATGGTGGCCTCACTTGGACTATTGATCCTTTGCTGCTACCATGATCTGGGGCTCTCATGGCACCAGTGGGGTCTTGTCTCCATGGGGTCCTCTCCAAGGGTGCTCCCCTCCTCCTTCCTCACCATCACACCCCCGCATGTCCACAGCGCTCCCTGTGTGGCTGGCTGGCTGGACAGACCAATGGACAGCCCAGCTCCTCACTATCGAGCTGACATTTGCTTTGGCTCCAGGAGCAATTACCTGAGAGGCAGAGCAAAGGTCAAGAGCATCCAGTAAAAGGCCAGCTGGCCACAGGCACTGTGAGGTGTGAACCTATGTCCCACCTTGGGCCCAAGAGGTAAAGCCAGCGAGGGAACAGGCAGGGGCTGCAGAGGATTTGGGGCAGGGATCAGGCTGTTTACATCTGGATGCCATCTGGACCAGAGCGAAACAGCAAGGGGCCACTGGCATGCCTGAGCCGCAAATCAAATCCTGCCTTGAGGTTGCCTAGCGGAGAGAGGAATGTGTCCGGGGAGCACGGTCTTGGGGGTGACATCAGCAGGGAAGAGAGGAGGAGGGGACCAAACCTACCTGGGGCTTCTGGGAAACCTGGGTTGGTGGTCCCTTATGCCCCAGCAGAGCTTGGGAACCGCAGGACGATGGGTGATGAAGGCCCAGTGCCCAGTCTGTGACATCATCCACACTTCCTGTCTTACAACACGAGCCACATACATGCAGGGCCCTGGGTCCCGGAAATCCAGTCCCACAGAGGCAAGGCGGAGCTTGGGATTTTAATTCACCTCATTTTCAGTCCCCTCTCCTTAACCAAACTTTCACCCAAGTGAACCCTCTGGGTCAAATATCCATTCGTAAACGAGCATAAGATTGCATTCCTCAGGAATGCATGTCCAGGCTCCCCTAGGTGGGGTTCTAGAACAAGCCCTTCACGGCCCATCTCACCCTCACCCCCTGCTTCCTCCTGGCTAATGGGAGGCATCTGGCCTTGCGCCAGCCAGTGAAACAGGAGGTCGGCTGACAGGACTGCAAGGCGGAGGTAAGGAAGGCAAGAAGCACATTCACCCCAAGTTCCTGGACAGCTGTGGGAGAGGGACACGCTGACCCTCACTGATCCACCTGTGAATGAGGCTCAGCAGGTGCGTGCGGGCGTGTATGCATGTGTGTGTGTGTGTGTGTGTGTGTGTGTGTGTGTGTGTGTGTAAGTGTGGGAGTGTTGGCATCAGGTTTCACCTCTGAGGTTTTAGACCTGTGAAAAACGTGTATGCGTTTAAACTTGGGGGCTGTTGTTTGTATTTTTTTGGGACACCACACCCAGAGGTGTTCAGGCCTTACTCCTGGGTCTACACTCAGGGATCACCACTAGCAGGGCTCAGGAGATCGTATGGGCCGTATCCAAGTCAGCCCTGTGCAAGGCAGGTACCCTACACACTACTATTTCCTCAGCCTGGTATTTTAATATATTTTGAACTTTTATATCATATTGTTATTTTCTGTGTGATTGGTGAGTTGTGTGTACATGTGTTTGTATGTTAATGCCTGCATAGGTCAGCCTGTATTATCGGATGTGGGCTATATGCTACGTATGTCCATTTATATATTTATACACTATGTGGGTGTCTTTGTGCCTAGATGTCTCTATATGCACGTCAACCTAGAGCACATGTGTTGTGTTTGCAAATGAGGTCAAGTGTGTTTGTACAACGCGTTTCGGGTCAGTGGATGTGTGTGGAGTCAGCACATCTGTGTATTGCGAATGCACGCATATGTGTGTGTATGTGTGTGCGCTTGGGGGGGTATGGGGGGGGGGGAGTGTGTGGGGTGGGGAGTATATGGGGGAAGTGTGTGTGGGGTGTGTTGGGGGGAGTTGTGGGGGACATGTGGGGGTAGTATGGGGGTTGCCTGTGTGTATAGGCCTATGTACCATTGTATTGCTGTACGTGGCCATAGTACAACCACACGGAACTGTGTGTGAATACTTAGCGCCTGTGAAGAACATGTGTGTATATGGACGTGTGTGCCTTTTGCCTATGGAAAGCAGCCCGGCGTAATAACACAGCTCTGAAATGGTAGCCAGAGGGTGGGGCTCCCGATCCCCAACTGGGGGGTTGGTACTTTGGGGCACGAATTTGCCCCTTTCTGAGTCTCAGCTGTGCCCCCTGTGCTGCCTCCCATGGGCAGGCCCAGATGGGCAGCGGCCCAGGTGGGAGCACGCCACAGGGATCAGGAGCCTCCAAGCCTACTCCTGTGTGAGGATTAAAGAGCAAGACTTGGGGCGTGCCCCCCACACACACCCACAGGCGTGCAGTTCAGCAACAGACATGGCAGAGCCTGGAAAGCTGTAGGAAGGACAGGAGGAGGTGTGAGGAGAGGGGGGAAAGGGAGGAAGAGCAGCAAGTGTGTGCCCCGGAGCACAGGCAGCCCGGGTTTGAATCTAGGCTCTGTGAGGCCAGAGATTACGGTGCTTGTCTTGCATGTGACTGACCCAGGTTCCATCTCCAGCTCAGCCTGAGCACCACCAAGAGTGATCGCTGAGCACAGAGCCAGGGCTAAGCCCTGAGGACAGCTGGGTGTGACAGCCCCTTCCAAAAACACACCAAAAATAATAGACATAGCTTCTGGGATTATGGGACATTTACTTAATCACTCTGTGCTTCAGTTTCTTTATCAGTGTAAGAAATCACATTCATGTGTGCCCCAGAGAATCGCTGTAAGGACTGAGTCAGCACATGGAAAGGGCTAGAACAGTGCTGGCACCCAGAAAGAGCTCATAGGTGTCAGCTATTTATGCTCACATGTAAAGTGAGAAATCATCGAGCCAGTTCCCAGAACACAGAAAATTCATCGAACAAACAAATGACCAAAAAAAAAAAAAAAAAAAAAAAGCCATCACCAGCTTCTGGGAGAATCAAACATGAGCAAAGGAAAAGAAACCAATCACGCTTCCTAAACCGATCACCCCTGCTGTGTTTGGCTTTCCAAGGTCACGGTCTGTTCCTCTCTGACCGGAAAGGGTGGGGGTGGGGGGGGGGGGGGACCTTGGTGTGGATCTGAGTGTGGCCAGCGCCTGTCCCAGATCCACAGGAGCCTATCACGGCAGGGGGTGACAGTTCCACTCCAGTGGGATCACTGCTGTCAGATGCTGCAGAGAATTGGGTGGCTCTTGGAGGGGCATAAGCGACTTTAACTTTTTCTTATCATGGAAATACATTGCAGGTAAGGTAAGGTAAATACCACATTCTAAGCATGATAAAGCCAAGTTGTCATAGAGGAGCCTGACACACCAGCCTGGGGAGTGGGGAGCAAGGGGCGGGCCTTGACTTGAAGTGAGGACGGGGTGCGTTCTGGTTGCTCTGCCTGGACATTTCCGTTTATTTGTTTATTTTGGGGGGTTGGGGGGGAGCTGGACCACAGCCGTGGTGCTCTGGGCTCACACCTGGCTCTGTGCTCGGGAGTCACTCCTGGCACTACGTGGGGACCATATGGCAAGTTCTATACCCACTGTAATATCTCTCAGGCCCCGCAGGGTTTACAGTGCCGTGCTGTCTGTCTGTCTCTGCTTCTCTGTGGTGCTCACTCCAGACCATCCCTCCTTGGTCCTCCCGGTGCCCCTCGCTCTCCCCATCAGCACTTAGACACCAGTCTAAAGGCCCCTCATCCAGAAATGTCAATGCCACTGGACCTACACTCTCCTTGGTTCTTTCCCTCTTTATAACTCATTTAATCCTTACCTATGGGGCAGAGAGACACGATTGCATTAAGGCACTCACCTTTCATGCATTGGTCCTAGTTTGATCCCCGGCACGACATGACTGCAGGTCTTCAGAGCACACCAAGTGTGACCTCACCCCCCACCCCCAAAAACGTCCTCAGTCACTGGCTCCATCTTTACCACCACCTGCTTTGATATCCCTTTTCAAAGATGAGGGAGAGAGAGAGAAAGAGGGAGAGAAGACAGAGAGACAGAGAGAGACAGAGCGACAGAGAGAGACAGAGAGACACAGAGAGAGACACAGAGAGAGAGAGAGAGAGAGACAGAGAGAGAGACAGAGAGAGACAGAGAGAGACAGAGAGAGACAGAGAGAGAGAGACAGAGAGAGAGAGGAGGTTATAGACCCAGGATCATGGAGTGGAGCCAGGACACAGTTAGGCTTTTCTCTCTCTCTTTAATTATTATAGTTTAGACCACGTGTCTGCTCTGGTGGTAGAGAGACGCAGTAACTATGGACATTGAAACCATAAACACCAACACTGCTACAGTCCATTCTTTTTAACCACTAATTATTGGAGAAGCCCCAAGAAGCAGGTGTGGGGGAGAAATGGATACCTGGAGACAGCCCACAGCAGGCCACGCTGATGACCTTGACTGTCGAGGCAAAAGGGGCCGGTTCCCACAGGGGCGGGCAGAGTTTATCAGGTGAGGCTTCCGCCAGGGCCTAGCAACCCCGCTCTGTTTGGGCGGCTGTGCAGAGCCAGGCGGTTGGTAGGGTGAGGAGCAGCCAGAGCCCAGAGGCCTCCAGATGCCAAGCTGCTGACTTCAGCCCCAAATCAGGACAGAATCCCAGGCCAGGTGCCCTAAGCCCGCCCTCCCCTCGGGTGGTCTCTGCGTGTGGGTCGGGCGGGCCTCAACCTCTCCACCAACGCCCCTGCTTGCTGGTAGCGGGCTTCAAAGTGGGTTCAGGATCCAGGACACGGGGCTTTGCATCCTGTACCCCTCTGTGCTGTGACCACAAAAAAAAGTCACTCGGAAACTCTGGGCCTCAGTTTCCACAGTGGCTGGTGTCTCTCAATGTCGTGGAGCAGCCCTAAGGGAAGGGAGCACTCAGCGTGGGCCCAGCCCACCGCAGCGCTGTTCACCCCAACACCCCTGACATACGCAAAATAACTGTGCCCACTTGAGCACCATGAATCTGACCCCGCCAGAAGGTGGGTCGGACGTGCATCTCTCAGAGTTTCAATCTTTCATGAGAGGGAGCTTAGACAAGCAGGAGAAAGGAAGAGAGAAAGAATATGGGCACCTGTTGGTCTCTGTGGGCAGCGGTGGCTCCCCAACTACAGAAGAGCACAGAGGGCAGCTGATGGGCTCAGGAGGAGGGTCCCTGCAGCCACGAGCAGAAATCAGAGAGGGAGAAGCTGGTACCCACAATACAGCTAGACCCTAACACACACCACATACACACCCACCCACAACCCCCACACCACTCACAACCCAACACACACCACAAACATGCCCCCATGCTCCCACACACACCAGCTATACACCCCACATGCCTCCTCACCCACAAATATACCTCACCCCATACCACCACATACATGCGCCATACACCCCTACACCACTCACACACCACCACCACATACACACCCCCCACACACCTTCCACTGTCACATACACACACCATACTCCCAGTCACACCCACAGATACACCCCTCACACCCCATACTACCACATACGCATGCCCATACACCCACACACACCACTCACTTCCCCACACACACACACCCCCATACTCCCACATGCACCAGCCACACACCCCCCCCACATACTCACATGTATAACACTCACACACAGTCTCATATACACACCCCCATACTCACATACACACAGTCACACCGACACAGCCACATAACCCCCCTATATCATACATAATCACGCTCCACACAGCCACATATACAGCCCCCATATATCCACAAACACCACACACATACACACACCCCTCCACACACATTGCACAGACCCACAGCCACCCACCCACACCAGACATGCGCACACACACACACACATCCCACACACATTCGCACACTACACTCACACCCCCACCACCCCTCAAGGCCCTTGTGTGAGCTCTCAGGTGAAGCCCAGACACTCAGGAAAGGCCCTCTGGAGCAGTCCTCCTCCTCATCCTCCTCCTCCAACCCCTCCTCCTCATCCTCCTCCTCTACCCCCTCCTCTTCTTCCTCCTCCTCCCCCTCCTCCTCCTCCTCATTCTCCTCTTCCTTCTCCCCTCCTCCCCTCCTCCTCATTCTCCTTCCCCCCTCCTCCTCTTCCTCCTCCTCCTCCTCTTCCTCTTCTTCCTCCTCCGACTCCTCCTCCACAGCCTGAGACTTGCTGACCCTCAGGCGCTGGTTTCTCCCCTGGTGGGACGGATTCTGACTGTGCTCAGCTCCCTGTGGGCTGGCTTCTCAGCAGGAGGTGGTGGGCAGACAGCTCTGGCAGCTGGGAGGCTCCATCTGCCCTTCAGGAACGGCTGGTCCCTTGAGGGTCTTCCTCAGGCTGTGATCTCTGAGGACGGGGGCGAGGGGGGATGGCCCATCCCTGTCCCGCAGTGCGTGCCAATCGTCCCTCCCTGGTACCCCAGGCTTCCCCCGCCCCTCCTGCACCCTATCAGTGTTGCCTGCACTTCTGCCTGGTACCAGACACAGGTCTTGACCTGCCCAGGAGGTAAAGTCACCCCCATTTGGCAGATGGGGAAAATGAAGCCTTCAGAGTTGAAGAAACGCTTCTGGGTAAGGGCCAAATGCCAAAAGGTTTAACTCCAGAGCCTAACTTGGAAAAACCTTCCCCTCCCCTCCCTCCCCTGCCCTGCTCTTCCCTTCCCTTATCTTCCTTCCCCTTCCCTTTCCTTCCCTTACACTTCCCTCCTCCCTCCCTTCCTTCTCCTTCCCTCCCCACCCTTCCTTGCCCTCCCCTCCCCCTTCTTGCACCCTTGTTGTGTTGGTGAGCAGACAATCCCAATCCTAGCAGCAGAGCCTCTGAGGTCGCACCTGGACACAGGATGGGCCACCTGGGTCCCAAGCACTGCCTCCAGGCTCTCAGCACCCATCTTCTTTGGGGCCCTGGGATGATCCCGTCACCACTAGAACGTTCCTGTGTACTTCTGAGACATTACCCCAGACCTCTGCATGTCTCAACTCTTCCCTGCTCCCATCCCGGAAAGTGGAAGAGTTGGGGTTTGAACCCTGGCCCCCAGAGAGAGGCCTTGACCCAGGAAACTCTGGGGTGTGCCCCACACTCCATGCTATGCTGCAAGGGAGCAGATCTCTGAGATGCTGGGAAACTGCAAAGTGTCCAAGCTAAGGACACACGAAAACATTAACGGCTGAGGCTCTGGGACAAAAAGGGAGGCATGTCAGGTGGGGTAACAAGGACGGACAGAGGGCCTCAGTGCTGACCTTTAGTGGATGCAGGACACAGGGGTGCAGTCCTTGGACAAATAAATCCCAAAGAGACAGATCTGGGACCTCTGCTATCTGGCTGGAAATGGGCTTTGGGGAACCAGTGCAGAGAGTACCTGGGGTCCTGCTATTCCTGCCCGGCGCTGCAGCTCAAGCCTGGGGCTCAGGGCAAAGGGAAGAGGGAAAGGCAGGAAAGCGGAGCTGGGCACAGGGGCCAGCCCTACAGCCTGCTCGGTAACTCTAGCTTTCAAGGACCCCACCCCAGAAGCTCTGAGTCATGGGAGACCTTAGATCATTTTGGAATATAATTTTGGGGCTTTGTGAGGTTTTTCTTCTGGTAAACATAACATTTATCTTAGGGTGTTTTTTTTTTTTTTTGAGGAGAGGCTCCAAGTAGTGCTCAAGGAGCCCAAAGGCCACTCCTGGAGATAACTTGGCAGCTGAGTCAGATAACCCAAGCTACTCCCCACTGGTGGTCACCACCAGAGCTACATTTGGGGTCCTGAGGGGACTGTGAAGTGTCAGGAATCAGACTGGGGTTCTAGGCATGCAAGACACGTATCCAAAGTCTGTGCTAGTTTCCAGCTGCTGACAGGAGGATGCTCACAGGGTATTCGTGTTTGAAAAGATGAAAAGAATAGAAGAGAGAGAGAAAGAAAGAAAGAAAGAAGAGAAAGAAAGGAAGGAAGGAAGGAAGGAAGGAAGGAAGGAAGGAAGGAAGGAAGGAAAGGAAGAAAGAAAGGAAAGGAAGGAAGGAAGGAAGGAAAGGAAGGAAGGAAGGAAGGAAAGAAGAGAAGAAAGAAAGAAAGAGAAGAGAGAGAGAGAGAGAGAGAGAGAGAGAGAGAGAGGGAGGGAGGGAGAGGGAGGGGAGGGAGGAAGATAGTTTGCACCAATCAAGCCTGCCTGTCTCCTCCCCAGAGCCGCATCCTCAGGTGTGGCAGGATCACACGCAGACCTTGCCCTGAAGGCCTGTGCTCCTCTTGAACCCCAAAGGACTGTATTTGGGGAAAGGTAGCCTATAGGGCTCTTCGATCGTTGAGTCACCGCTTGATTTCAAAATCTAAGTGTTTCAGTAAGGCTGGGCAAGATTTGAGACCCCTCCAAGCTCCACCTGTTCACTTTCCTCGGCCTCAAGAGGGAGCACTAATGGCCGGGTCCCATAAGCGCTCACTTCCACGCAGTGCCTGGAACGCTCTGAGAGAACACAGAGATGGAGGAAGACACACCGCAACATCCTGGCAAGCGTCAGAAACCACCACGGCCACACACAGGACTCCTTCATGGCACCATGCAGGACGGGTGCCTCCAGCACAGTCAGAGGAAACCAGTGACCCTTGCCCCATCCCCACCCCACAGGATCCATAGCAGGGAGGGTCACGGGAGCAACTTTCCTGCCTGGAGGACTTGGAATCACTGTGAACACTGACAAGAATCTTGCCAGGCCACAGACAAGCCTGGCGTGCTCTGGCTTTAGAGGATAATCCACTGCTGGTCTGGGCAGCCGTGGTCACTAAGTCAGGGCTGGCAGAGCCACCTTTGCTGGGAACCACAGACATGGGGACACTGGGGCAGAGCTGTCACAGAATGGAGGGGTCTACGGTCAGGCACCCCGCCCTGACCCCATCTTGGGCACACAGGAGAACAGAATGAATCTTTGGGATCACCAATCTGGGTGAGGAAAAGAATCTGTGGAATTCCGGAGCCAAAGGGGAGGTTTGCACCGGGTTCGAATTCCAGCTCTGCCGTTTCCTACAGGTGCCGGGGCTATTGTTCACACAGCAGCGCCCTTGTTTGGAACGCAGGACCTCCCTGCAAGGATGAAGCCAGAGCACCAATCTGTAAGGCGACTCACAGAAGACTCAGCCCGCAGGAAGGATAGTCTAAATTCATCACTCTGCCCTTTCAAGTCAGCCGGTGTCAAGATTCAGTGGTTTGCATTTGCCAAATAATTTTAGTCAGAGCTAGCTCTGACGGTACAGAACTGAAGCAGGAGATTGGGAAAACTTTATGAAGATTTTACTAGAGCAGGTGAGGGTCTGAAGGAGTGCTGAAAAGGAAAATTAATTTTTCCTTTCTAGCTTTTATTTAAAACATCGTGATTTACAAAGTTGTCTACTACACGGTTGTTTCAAGCGTTCAGTGTTCCAGCACCAGCAGTATGACGGTATCGCCACCGGATTCTCCGCCAGTACCTCCAGTTTCTCTCCCAAGCCCAACCCGCCCCTCTGGTACATAACAAATTTACTTCATCTTGCTTCTTCCAACAAGACTTTTAAAAGTGGCAAAAATAGACTCTTTCAACAAAAGCTTTTTTATTTTTGTTTCATTGTTTTAATTTTGGGGCCACACCCAGAGATGCTCAGAGGTTGCTCCTGGCTTTGCATTCAGGAATTACTCATAGTGGCGCTTGAGGGAACATGTGGGATGCTGAGGATTGGACCCGGTTGGCTGTGTAAAAGATACGTCCTCCTCACTGTATTGTTGCCCTGCCCCTACAACAACAAAAGTTTTTTTTTTTTTATTTATAGTTACCACCACCCCCAGTTGTGTCCTGGGGAGAAAAAGGTTCACTCCCTGAAAGAGTTGATTGTACTCTATTCCCAAAAAAGGATTTTTCACTCCTGTGATCATCGCGGTACTATTCACAATAGCCATAATTTGGAGAACCTGAGCGTCCAAGAACAGAGAACAAGAGAAAGAAACTGTGCACTGCTTCTCTGTTCTGGTTCTTGAACTCATATCATTTGCTGTGATATGGATGGAACTGAAGAGTATGCTAATAAGGTTAGCTGGAAGGAGAGGGGCAGATACAGGCAGAGCTCTCTTACAGGCAGGAAATCAAGACGCACAGTGAGGGAAATAACCGATGCCCTAAAGCAAAGCAACAAACACTCTCTGTGAGCTGGTCTATGGGGCTGAGATTACTGTGGTAAGGGAGGAAGGGGGAACCCAGAGACAATGGCGGAGGGGGAAAAGCATTGTGTTCATGAAACCCTGTCCTCAACAGTGTTGTCAATCTCGATGACAAAATCAAAATTAAAAGATTCAACCCAGTTGGGGACAGGGACAGAGGGAGGCTCCGGGGCTGCAGAGGGTGAGCTCCAACACCTCATGGCACTGGGGGAGTGTACCCTGCTCTGGTCCCAATGGCCCACTTTTTAATTTTTTATCTTATTTCTTTATGAGTCTTTTTAGTTCTATTTCTGTGAAGATCATTGAATTTTGATACAGGTTACATTGAATATTTACTGCTTTAGGTAAGTAGGCTTATTCACCTTCTCTTTTTGCTATTTGTGTATAGAACATACTCGTGTATATTAATTGTGTAGCTTGCCACATTTCTGTATTTGTTCATTATTTTTATCAACATTCTACTGGAGCCTTTGGGATTTCTATACAGTTTATGTCACAAGCAAACTTTGATAATTTTATTTCTTTCTACTTTGGATTGTTTTAATATTCTTTTCCTTTTTTATTAAAACTACATGATTTACAAAATACAAAGTTTTTCACAACACAGTTGTTAGAAAAATTCATCATTCAACACCAATATCACCACCAGTATGCCCCCCCACCACCAGAGACCCTCATGTCCCACCCACTCCAATCCCCATGACTGCTCCCTTAGCTGGCACTAATTATATTGACCATTACAGCCCATACATGGCAATGGTATTGATAAAGTCATGGCTTTTTTTTTTCTGGTTTGTTATGTGAGAATCTGGCTGATTTCTGTTCTTGCATTCACTTTCTGGAGTTTCTAGATCATAGTTGGCTTCTACTAGTTTGAGATATCACGTGCCACGGGGAGAGCCAGTAGCAGCTCTGCCCTGTGTCTCTGGATCATGACAGTCCAAAGCAGTTCATGGGCAGGTCCACTGGGCCTTCTGGAGGGGCAGAGGTGGGGGGGAAGAGACCCCAGCTCCATCTCCATGGAAGCCCAGTGACTTTAGCCACAGAGACCCTCATACCTGTGGCCCGCTTTTAATTGAGCACCTACTATGTGCCCTGTAGGGTATTGGACCTGGAGACAAAGAGTTCAGAGACAAATCCCTGCCCACAGAGAGCAGAGTTCTCCATAATATATGTTGTGAGTGGAGGGGTCTGGAGAGTATCATGATGAGTGAAGTTAGTCAGAGGGAGCAGGGCAGGCACACAAGGACCTGCCTCACATGTGGGAGGTAAAGACACATACATAACGGAGTACTAACACCCAAAGGCAACAGTCAGGGAAGGGCACAGTGGGGCACTGGTGGAGGGAAGCGACCCTCCGGGCTGGAGAACAACAGAGTCCTGATGAAAGGCGTAAAGTGACTCCATGGAGACAGGCTGGGTTGGGAGGGAAATGGGGCACGTTGGTGGAGGGAAATGAGCACTGGTGAAGGGGCGAGTGTTGGAACATCTTAGGCCTGAAACTCAATCATGAATAACTTGGTAACTTAGTAACTCACTGTGGTTCAATAAAAAGCAAACTTTTTAACAGAGGAGAGAGAGAGGAGAGGAGAGGAGAGGAGAGGAGGAGGAGAGGGAGAGGAGAGGAGAGGAGAGGGAGAGAGGAGAGAGAGAGGGGAGAGAGGGAAGAGAGAGGAGAGAGAGAGAGAGAGGAGAGAGAGAGGAAAGAATGAGAAGAGAGAGAGGAGAGAGAGAGGAGAGAGAGGAGAGAGGAGAGAGAGGAGAGAGGAGAGAGAGAGGAGAGAGAGGAAAGAGTGAGAAGAGAGAGGAGAGAGAGAGAGAGACATTTTCAGCAAGCCTTCCAATCTTGCACAGAAAGGAACAGCTTGGCTAGTTTCAGAGGAACCTTGGCTGACCCTGCAGGCCCCTCGAGGGGGTGTGTCACAAGAAGTCCTGCGGGTGTCACAGGAAGGAGGGGCTGGCACCGTCGGGCAACTGGCTTGTGGATGGTAGCAAGCCCCCACCCCACTCTGGTACTTGTCTTGGCACAGATTAGCTCCCTCCAAAATGCCCATCCCAGAAACCTTGGTCTTGTCTGCGGTGAACAGAGGTTGGCATGTGGAGGGCAGACCCAGAGATTCTGTGCTTCAGCCCAAGGCTCTCTCCTCTCCCCTCAGACGATGGAGTCTCCCCCCCCAGGCCTCCACCAAGACTCCATCCTGACTCTCCCAGTAGCTGACAGTGGGGTGAAGGGGGTGCCTCTTCTGATTTCTGAGGTGATCCCCTGAAAATGGTGGATGGCCCTGATTTGAACCCGCTCTCTTACTGCCAGCCCAGAGCTCTGGACGCCCTCAAACGTCCCGCTGATGCTCTTTATCTCCTGACCAGTTCGCGGGCTCTGCCTGTGGCTCCCATGGGCAGGAGGCCCCGGCCAGCAGGGCAGCTGCATCCGACTCAGAGCAAAGGCTGACACTTTATATCTCTCCCTCCCTGTGAGCTATTAGGCAAGCAAGGCGTTGACTTTTCTGAAGCCCTTGCTGTTTAGCTACAGGATTAGTTCTAGTCCATTTACTCACCAACTCTGCTGGCCAAAGGCTGGGCCCAGAAAAGCACATCTCCGTTGCATAATAAATGTTTAACAACGACAGTGGGGATTGACCAGAAAATGCCCCGTTTGGCAGGCCTCAAGCCACACAGGCTCCAGGGAGTGATTTACGTTCAGCTCCGCTGCCTGCTGCCCGCCTGTGCCCGGCCCACCGGGGATCCCAGTGCCAGCGGGAGACATTGCACAGGAGCTTCAAGGGCTTTGCAGGACCGTTGTAGGATTCTTGACTCCTTAAGCTGCTCCCTCCCTCAGACTAGGCATAACTGTGTCCCCTCAAAGTGGGGCTCCCTGAGGACTAGGCTATGTCCCCTGAGATTGGGGTCCCTGAGGACAGGGCTGTGTCCCCTCAGAGTGGGGCTCCCTGAGGACAGGGCTGTGTCCCCTCAGAGTGGGGCTCCCTGAGGACAGGGCTGTCCCGCCTTTGGGATCCCCTGCGGACAGTATGTGTCCTCTCAGACTGGGCTTCCTGAGGGCAAGGTTGTGTCCCCTCAGACTGGGGCTCCCTGAGGACAGGGCTGTGTCCCCTCAGACTGGGGCTCCCTGAGGACAGGGCTGTGTCCCTCACACTGGGGCTCCCTGAGGACAGGGCTGTGTCCCCTCAGACTGGGGCTCCCTGAGGACAGGGCTGTGTCCCTCAGACTGGGGGTCCTTGGGTAGGTCTTCGACTCCCTGAGAGCAGAACCACGCTCTCTGGCCCTACCCCTCATTCCAGCCTCTGTTCCCCTTCTCACTGTCTCCTGCCAGCCCAGCTGACCAGGTCCTACCTGGGACAGGCATCACTGGCTCCAGGCTGGTTTGCAAACAAAGACCAGATTTGTGTGAAATCTGGCAGATGTTAAAGATAACCCCACTCAGTCCTTTAGGAATTAGTCTAAAATACACGATTGTATTTCCAGGAGCCTTAAGGGTGTTTCTGAAACGTTGGGGCCCAAGACAGTTATAACATATGTCCATTTTAGACTTTAGAAAATAGGGGCGCTATAATTGGAAAAGTTAGCGCCGTGCTAAGTACAGGGGGCGGTCTCTTTACATCTCAAATACCAGGTATTTAGGTGGCTTTCTTGGAACCTGGCATTAGGGACGCGTGTGGATCACTAGTCTCGTTTCTGAAGGAGCAAGTGGCAGCGGTCAGCGAGGGGCTTTGGCCGTGAGGGCAGCACCACTGCTGGGCCAGCCTGATGTTCCGACCCCAGACTCACCTTTCCTCTCCTTCTTCTCTTCTGACCAGGGGTCTCCAAGGAAGCCAGGATTACTTGGTAGACTTGGGGTTGGTGCTAGGGGTGCCAATACCTGCCAGCCTGGGCTTTTCTCTCAGGACAGAAAGTGTGACCCCTGGGTTGGTCAGAGTGATGGTGTCAGAATGTGTTCAAGTTCTCCCCATCCCCACGTGAGCAATTACCTCACTGGCAGTTGCTTTCCTCTGGGCCTTGCTTTCCTCATAAAATGAGAGCAAAGTGATCATCCATCCCTTGCAGGGGTACAGCACCATGAATGTGATAACTGACATCAAACATCAGGCACGTGCTTGCCACCGAGTAAACCTCAGTCATGGTGGCCACTGCGGTTATCTTTGGAAACATTTGAAAATCTCTCCAAAGCAGCCTTGCGCTAAGCCCTCTCTGGAGGTCCCTCTGAATCCCGCTCACCTTGACCTCCCATTAGGATTCAGCAGAGTTTTTCAGGATTCATTCATTCACTCATTCAGTTCTTCAGATCTTCATCATTCAGTGGTTCATTCATCTGTTTTTCCAGTACTGACTTACGTAGATGCTGTGTGTGTGTGTGTGTGTGTGTTAGGTGGAGGGTGGTGATGGTGGAGGGTATCCCTTACCTACACTGGCACCCCCTGCCTACCCTAAACCCTTTCCTAAGGGTGGGAGTGCTGCATAGAACCTGGTGCCCATCCAAAACTGGGCACCAACCCAGGGCTGAAGGGGGCCAATTTGGGGGCATGAGGCAGCTTTCTCTAGGGTTCCAGAGCTCCAGCAACTCCCCCATGAATTCTACCTTCATGGTGATGAGGAGACACAGCTGGCTCCCCCTTCCCCCCACTGCCCTGGCAGCCTCAGCTTAGTTACCACAGGCTGGAGGATGTGATGGGTTTATTAGCATTGAGGTTATCAGGAATGAGGGGTTGTTGGGATTTTTTGGATTGGTTTTGTGGTGCCTGGGTTGAAGGGCCGGGCACTGGGCATTGCAGCTGTGAGTCCCTCAGACCCACATTTGGCATTTTGCTGCAGAGAGAGCCCTGTGGATTTTTTTTATATAGTCTAAGGGAGAGGGATGGTTCCTGAGCCACCCATGGGTGTCTCTAAGTCACCTAATGCTAGGCCAGAGTGATAGCACAGAGGGGAGGGCTTTTGCCTTGCATGTGGCTGTCCTGGGTTTGATCCCCAGCATCCCATATGGTTCCCTGTGCACCACCAGGAGTAATTTCTGAGTGCAGAGCTAGGAGTAACCCCAGACATTGCCGGGTGTGACCCAAAAAGCAAAAAAAAAAAAAAAAAAAAAAAAGGCACCCAGTGCTATGGAACAAGCAACTTCCAGAATGAATGGCTGAAGACAGCCATCAGTCCTCCAGACCCGCCTACTGTCTTCACTGTGAGTGCAGCGAGAGCTGGTGATGATCCCCTGCCCCTGCCATGGTGTCTCCCCCTCCCCATACAGGTCAGTGGGGTCCAAACCTGGAGGAGGTTCTATTGAACCCCTTGCCGCCTCTCCTGGGGGCTGTGTTGGCTTCTCGAGATGAGCTGTTGGGTCGGGCGGAGGGGGAGAGCCAGTGCTCCAACAGGACAGGCCTGTGGGGCCTGCCCAGTCTCTGCTGACATCATCTTGTGGCTGTCCCATGGGCCAAAGCAAGTCACATGGCCAAGTGGAGCATCACTGTGGGTGGGGACCACACACAGGGTGTGAATCCTGGGAGGGATGATCCATCAAGATTGCCAAGATAGTCTTCCCCAATTATGGGGTCCTTCACCTCACCAGGGACTGACACAGCCCGGGAGGCCGAGATGTGGCCATTTTACTAAGAGACATACAGTAGTGGACAGAGAGGTTCAGCCGTGGGGACAAAGAAATCCAAAAACACAAAAGCTTAAAGAGACAAGGAGCCCAAGTCTCTCACCTATAAGCAACCAAGAAGTTTCCCACAGATGGCGCAGGGGATCCTGGGACTAAGGACTCACCTTTCCCATCTTATTCCTTTCTCCCTCAATGCAGCTTTCCTTACACAGCCCAAAATAACTGCCTCAGCTCCAGCCATCACAATTGCATTCCAGCCAGTGGGTAAAGGAAAGACGAACTAGAATGCTCCTTTTGCTGTCCCAGTGGCAAGCTCCTGGCCTCAGCCCACATCCAATCTTCGGGGAAGCAGGAAACAGCAGTGTTTGGAGAGGCTTTGTATCCAACTGAAACTTCTGTTATCAGGGAAGATGAGAACAGATCTAAGGGGAATCTGGGGTTTCTCTGTCACAGGAATTAAATAACCAGCCCCAAAACATTCTGTCGGTTTTTCTTGCGGGTTAGGGACAGGGACTATAGGCAGGACATCAGGAGCAGAGGGTTTTGCAATGTGACTGCTGCTGGTGCTCTGAGAAGGAGAACCCGTGCACGAGAGTCAGCCTGTCTTTGCAGTCGGGATTCAATTCACAGACTGCTGTGAATTAACAGCTTCCCTGCTCATGGGTAGCTCCTGGGTTGCTCCAGTGCCTGGCACAGGAGAATCCACAGCCCCTAAGAAGGACCATGAACCATCTGCAGCATCCTGTGCCGGCTACCAGGGTCTGGAATGACCCCTGGGCTGCAGAAGCCAAGGTCATGAGTGGGATCCCGTGACCAACCTAACCCCCTGCTTGTAAAGAGAACTCCAGGGCTACCTCAGCCCTCTCCTGACATCCCACAGCTAGGACACTGGAAGAGCAGGTGCTAGCATTTATGCTTACAAAAGAAAATTAAAATGTTTTGTCAAAGTCTGTTGCTGGACCAGCCAGGTGACCCACCTGGCTAGCATGGCCCCACCTCATCTTCTTCACTTCCACTCTTTGACCTTACCCTACCCACAGGTAGTTGGGTCTTGACCTAAAGGGTTGAAACCAAAGGCTGGGCTGAGCCAATCAGTTTCTCAGTCTTCACAATCTGACTTTGGAGACCTGGAACTGAGAACCAGGGAGAAGGGCACCTTCACTGAAAGCCAGACCTCTCAGTGTGGTGGGACCTGTTTCCACCTGACAAGGATGGAATTCCCAGTCATTCCATCTTATGTATAAGCCTTTGGAAGCTCAGCTTGGTTGGGGGAGGAGGACCGCACTTGAAGAGGGGACACTCCGAGCCAACCAGATCAACCAAATGAACCCTGGCGACCAATAGGGTGAAATATCATAGCCAGATGTGTTACCCTCACATCCCTGACTGTGCCTTTGAAAAAATTAGTTTTTCCTTGCCTTGGTCTTTTTTTTATTTTATTTTATTTTATCATGTGTCAAATGAGACTAATTAGGAGCATGCAGTCACATTTGTGGCTACCTGACATGTCCAAACTCTGCAACACTGGCGTCCCAGTAGGAACACACTAGATCGGATGGGATGGAAACAAAGAAGCCAACGTCTTGACTCACAAAAACATTCACATAGAGGCTAAACTTGCAACTAACACTATCACTATCTTCCCATTCATCATCTATTGGCTTGAGCGGGCTCCAATAACATCTCCATATGTCCTGTCTCATGCTAGTAGAGCCCAAGGGCATCTGCTTGTTCCAGGAACATAAAGAGCCTCAAACCATTACATTAGGTCATGGGAATGACCTAATAGAATTGTTACTGGTATTTGGCATATCAGATATGACACGGGCACCCTCCCCAGCCCTAAGGGGCCCAGGTTCCCCCCTCAATGCCCTACCTAGCAGGAGGACATTCAGGTGAGAGCTGCAGGGTTTGGGGATGGGCACTGGACTGGGGTATTGGGAGATGTGTAGCAAAGTCTGCCTTAGGGTGTGTCAGCTGGGGTGCCAGGGCAGGTCACTTTCTACCCGACAGCAATTCCCTGGCACTCTCTCACTCCCTCTCTCTTCTCTCTTTCTCTCTCTCCCTCTCACTCTCTCCCCTTTTCCTCTCCTCTCCTGTCCTCTACTGTCTCCTCTCTCCTCCCCTCCCTCTCCTTCCCTTCCATTCATATCCATTTCTCTTCCCTCCCTCCTCCTCCCCTCTCCTTTCTGTCTCTTCCTTCCTTCTTTCCTTCTTCCTTCCTTCCTTCCTTCCTTCCTTCCTTCCTGCCTCCCTTCCTTCCTTCCTGCCCTCCCTCCTTCCTTCCTCCTTTATTCCTTTTCCTTTTCTTCCTTTCTTACACCTGCAGGTGCCAGGGATTGAGCCCAGGTACAGCATGTATTCCACTCCTTGCTCCCTGCCTGCCTGCCCCTGACATCTCTCTCTCTCTCTCTCTCTCTCTCTCTCTCTCTCTCTCTCTCTCTCTCTCTCTCTCTCTCTCTCTCTCTCATTGTCTGAGGGAGGCTAAGACCCTTTCCCACTGAGCTTCCTCTTCACCTCAGGCTGCAGTGCGGGCCTGTGGCCCCTTCTTCCCGTCATCCACCAACACTCCATACCTTCCAGGTGCTGTGAGCTGTCTGTGCCTCCAAGATTACCTCTAGCAGAAGCTGCCTCTCAGGCACATAGCAGAGCCCTCGTCTTCTGTTGGGGTCCCACACATTAATCGTAACCCCTGCTCAGGCCATATTAATTAGGTCATTCTGTCAGCAAAACACACCCGGCAGGGAGCCAGAACAGGGCTCAAGGGAGCCTAGAGTACATGCCTGGCATTTCCTGACCCCACTGTGCGGTGGCCCATACCGAGAGAATGTGGAAAGTAATCCTTGGGGGTCCTGAAAATAGCTTTAAGGGGTGAGTGTGTGCCTGCATGAGGAAAGCCCTAGGCCCTGGGGAGTGTGTGCTTGCACGAGGAAGGTCCTGAGTTCGACCCTCAGCATTGTGAGTTTCCAACCCAGCACCACCTCACTGGCCTGAAGACTGTGTGGTCAGTTCCTCATGAGCAAACATCCCCAGAGGGGTCAAGCCCAGAGCCTAGGGGGAAGGTCTTTCTGAACAAGCTAACAAATCCTACAAACACAGCTTGAAGAAAACAGAATTTGAGACAAAACCTAAGGCTGAAGACAGCAGAGGAAGCAAGGCTGTCCCTGTTTCAGGGCACTGCAGACCAGACTGGGCAGGAAGCCCAGCCCCTCACTCGTATCCTAGACAGCCTGAGTTTCAGCCACTGGCCTCACCCCCACCTACCTCCAAGACCCAAATCCCCCATCCACACCCCGTCTCAGACAGCCTGTGGGGAGCACGCAGGGCCACAGGCCCAGTGAGATGGTGAGGACGCAGGACCTGAGCCCAGGGACAGGCTGATAAGCAAGTCGCATCCAGCCTGCTGGGTTCCTCTGGAACCGCCCTGATGTGCATGGCCGTGTGAGAGACAGGGAGGGAGATTGCGCCTCTGTATAGGTCTGTGTGTCTACGTGTGTGTATGAGCGTGTGTGAGTCTGTGTGTGTCTGCATGTGCATGTCCGTGTCTGGGACCATGCATGAGTGTGTTGTGTGTGAGATAGAGTTTGTGTGTGTCTGTATGTGTGTGTGTGTGTGAGTTATGGCTATCTGTGTGTGTGCCTATATGTGAGACTGTGTGTCTCTTTGTTTCTATGTATGTGTGTGAGGACTGCGTGTGTCTGTCTCTATGTATGTATGTGAGACTATGTGTCTTTGTGTATCTACCTATGTGTGTGTGAGTTTGTGCGTGTCTGTGTTTGTGCCTGTGTGTCTGTGTGTGAGATTGTGTATATCTGTGCATGTCTGTAAATGTGCACATCTGTGTGTCTGGTGTCCATGCATGTGTGTTGTATGTGAGAGAGGCTGTGTGTGTCTTTGTGTATCTCTATGTGTGTGTGTTTGTAGGTGTCTCTATATCTGCCAGTGTGTCTATGTGAGAGTGTGTGTGTCTGAATCTGTGTTTTTGTCTATCTGTGTGTGTGAATGTGTAGCTCAGGTTTGCCACACAAGATTCCTTGACTATCCTAGTGTCCCTGTCATGAGGGCCTGTGTGCATTCAGACCCTGAGCTCTGTCCAGAGTTTCATCTGCCCACAGAGCCCTCTGGCTTTCGTCCTTCAATCACAGCTGCTACTCAAATGTCAAATCTGAGTCAAAAGACTCGCCCTCGATTGGTGCCGTAAAACCAGAAATCCTGCCTATCTCCAGACCAGGTCTCTCATTAATAAATGGGACACCAGATCAGTGCCTAATAAATGTGGCAGAGTGAACAGACAAAACACAGAAGCCAGGCAGGAGGGCTAGTCCTGTGTGCTGCGGCCGAGAGGGGCAAAGGTTTGGGCCAACAAAGTACTCGGAAGCAGCAGTGGTGATGGTGGGAGACAGGTGGGGGTTGAGTCCTCGAGTCACCTGGACACAGGAGGGGAGCTGGGCCGGCCTGTGGGAAGCATTTTTCACCCCCTCCTCTGGCCCTCTGCTCATGCCTCCTCTGGACAAGACCAGAGGCCTCTGATGGGGCCATACCAGGGGTCCCTCAAACTCAGTGAATTTCCTAGCAACACCATTCCCCTCCCCCAGGATTAGCCCTTGGGCTTCTGAGCCCTGTCTGAAAGTTGGGTGTCCTCCAAATAGTGTCTTCTC
The DNA here is from genome assembly GCA_021461705.1 of Cryptotis parvus. Classification (NCBI taxonomy): domain Eukaryota; kingdom Metazoa; phylum Chordata; class Mammalia; order Eulipotyphla; family Soricidae; genus Cryptotis; species Cryptotis parvus. The sequence continues at coordinate 60,284 of JAJIBD010038530.1, forward strand.
CATGGAAGTCGGGCTGGTGCCCCGTGTGATGGCTTTAAAAAGCTTGGACGGTTCCATCTGAACCTGAACCTTATCTCTAATAAGCTCTCTGCGCCCCTCTACCAGCCCCTGCATTGCTTTTGCCTCAGTTTCCAGTTTATAAAATGAACACAGGCCCCACCTACCCAGTGACTTTGTAGAAGTCACTCAACCTTTCATAGCTGTCTCTTTTGCCCCTAAACTCAGGGTGCTAATCCTTGCCCTGCCTTCCTGCAGGGCTGGGTAGAGATCAAATGTCCCAGCATCTGCCTGAGAGGACTGAAAATCAGAGACTGCAACATCCACATCATCCCTTTGAAAAGCACCATGATGACCAATGAGCCAAGAGCAACCCCTCTGCGGCCAGCCCCAAACACCCCAGGAAAAGTGGACTTGGATCCTTGTCCTTAGACACCTCTGGTTTGTTGGGGTGGGAGTGGGGTAGAAATGACCAAACCTTATTCTCACAGGGAGGGTGAACATGGAACCAAAGAGCTGAAAGGGTTCGGTGACCCGGGAGGGACCCTAGGCATAATGGGCATCCTAGAGGGGCCGAGTGACCATGAGGAAGCGAAGGCTTTAAAGCCAGCGTAAGGGGCCGGAGCAATAGCCTAGAGGGTAGAGGCGTTTGCCTTGCACGTGGCCGGCCTGTGCCGCCCAGGTTCGATTCCCGGCATCCAATATGGTCCCCGAGCACCGCCAGGAGTAATTCCTGAGCGCAGAGCCAGGACTAACCCCTGAGCATTGCCGAGTGTGACCAAAAAAGCAAAAATAAAATAAAATAAAATAAAATAAAATAAAATAAAATAAATAAAGCCAGCGTGAGATTCACAGAGGAGCCGTGGTCTTCTCCTGGCTCCCACCATGTCACCCAAGCAGCTTTACTGGGAATTTCAGTTACAATATTATCATCTGTTTGATCTTGAGAACAGCTCGGTTATAATATAAAAGCCTTCTAACATAGAACCTCCCCATTAGAAAAGGTGCACTTGGGGGCTGGGGAGAGCGCGAGGGGTGTGATAGCGGCGTGCATGCTTTGCTCACAGGAGGCCAAGGTTTGATCCCTGGCACCCATGATCCTGGAGCACTGTGCCCAGAGTTGCCCCAAGAGCACCACCAGGAACGGCCCCAAAACAAAAATAAATTAAAAATTAAAAAAAGAAGAAGGCACAGATTTGGAGTGTCAAATTCCAGGCTCAAGGGTGTCCGTCCCTTCAATGTCCCTTGGATATCCACAACCGGCTTGTTTTCTCTCCATTCCTCTCCCCTGCCCGCTTCTCTACACTTCTACCTACTACAAAACGTAAATGCAGACGGAGCCTCTTTTATGTGCCTGGGGATCAAAGCGTTGGCTTCGGAAGAAAGAGGTGCTGCTTGAAAGCCAACTGAAGCTGCGTCCACACAAAAGGCCTTTCGGGCTTCCCTTCCCCAGCTCGGCCCTGGCCAAAGCCCCTCCCGGCAGCGCTGGGTGCCCACACCTGACCAGCTTCTGCCAGCGAGCACCCACCCGAGCGCGAGCACACAGCAGGGCCGGCACCGTTCCCAGGAAGCGCCTTCTCGGCTTTTGTTGGGTAATTTGTCTGCGGAATGTGCGGTCCCTGCTGGACCCCGGCGCTGTCTTGTCCCAGCATAATGGGAACCAAGCAACACAAAGAAAGACAGAGACGGGCGGGGCAGGCGGGAACAGCTCACAGAGAGCAGAGCGAGAGAGGAAGAGACAGACAGGGAGGGGAGAGAGGAACAGAGGAGATGCAGAGAGAAAAAAAACCAGACCGCCAGGGTGGCCAGAGGCCCTCAGAGGGCCCGGCCAGGCTCAGGGCAAGGTGCCGAAGAGGAAAGAGACAGATGAAGCCAAAAAAAAAGAGACGGATTTCTTTCTATTTTTTTCCAAATCAGTGGCTCTCTTTTTATTGTCTGTTTCTTTGTCTAATTATTATCTTTTGGTGTGGGGGGCCACACCCAGCATGCTCAGGGGGCTTACTCCTGGCAGGGCTCAAGGGGACCAGATGGGGTTTCGGGAATTGAACCCGGTTGCGTGCAAGCAAAGCATGGCTCGGCCCTGCTTTATCCTATTCCTCGCCCTTCGACGTCTGGGGAACTGTACTCTTGGATGAGGTGCTTCTGTACTGCTGGGGTGCAGAGCTTGTGTGGCGTGCGGGGTGGGGGAGCACATTTCAACATTGTGTTTGTGGGAGGAGGGTCCCCCACTTTGGTCGTGGTGCTCACACACACTTAGGAACTACTGGGGTCCCCCAGCAGCAAGGCTGCCCCAATGGCCCTCCCCATGTGAGTGAGGCTGGGGATCAACTCTAGACCTTGTGCCTGCAATCAGGGCCCTACACGGGGCCCTTCTAGCTCACAAGATGGAATTTTTACCACAAGCACCAAGGGGAGAGGGAGGGAGAAAGTGAGGAGCAGTAGTAGAGACAGAGCGGGAGTGGGCATCACTATCAGGACCTGCTCCCCACAATTCCCACTCAGAGCTCCTCACCGCCCCCAAAGGGTGTCTCCTTTGCACTGCGCTTCCCACTGAGGCCTGTGGGAACCTTCTAGAAGAGGGTTCCGGAGCATGAAGAATGGGAGCCTTGAGGAGGAGAGGGAAGGATGAGGCGCCCCTCAGGACTCCTAATCTATGAGGCGAACACCCATGTCCAGACTGGAACCCAGAAGCAACAGGGAAACAACCGAGGCCAGGTCTTACCACCTCCTGGGGTGGGGGGTGCCTGGAATGCAGATCTCTGAGGCTGAACCCCACCGAGCCTTATCTGGCCCCTCACCCTCTGAAGCCTCTGGGTCCTCCAGTCCCACCCTGTCACCGACCAAGGAACCCTGAGCCTGTCACTGGTTCCCACCTCACCTCATTTTCCTTATCTGAGAAATGGAACGTCATCACCTCCCCTAGAGTGGTGTGCGGATGAGATAAGACAAGGTGACCAGGCCACAGCTGTGCCTGGCACTAGCAGGATGAACTGGGGGTCCCGGGTGGTGGCCCTGATAGACTCCAGGAAGCAGCAGGTTGAGGGCTGTTGGCAGCCCAAGCACCTCTGGCTCCTCGTCTCGCCTCAGGCGCGCCCAGAGGTCACAGTTGGCTCCACAGTAGGGCCCAGAAAATGATTTGACTACTTCTAAACTCAGAAGGAAACAAAAATGGGTTTTTAAGTCCAGTGTTGTCCTAGAGCAAATAAATATACTTGCCATTTATTTGAGAGAAACTGTAGGATGTGATTTAGAGCATTCTTGAACTTAAAGGGGTCCACCTGGGCAAAAGGACCAGTGATCCCGGCACCCTGTGCTCCTGTCCCAGTACTGCCAGGCAGGAGAAAGGTGACCAGAACTCTCTCAGAGCTGGATGACAGCCCAGTTCTCAGGGAGCCTAGTCTGAGGGAACACAGTTCTGTCCTCAGGGAGCCCCAATCTGAGACGACACAACCCTTGTTCTTGGGGAGCCCCAGTCTGAGGGGACACAGCCCTGTCCTCAGGGAGCCCCAGTCTGAGGGGACACAGCCCTGTCCTCAGGGAGCCCCAGTCTGAGGGGACACAGCCCTGTCCTCAGGGAGCCCCAGTCTGAGGGGACACAGCCCTGTCCTCAGGGAGCCCCAGTCTGAGGGGACACAGCCCTGTCCCTCAGGGAGCCCCAGCCTGAGGGGACACAGCCCTATCCTCAGGGAGCCCCAGTCTGAGGGGGACACAGCCCAGTCCTCAGGGAGCCCCAGTCTGAGGGCATAGTCTTGCTCTCAGGGAGTCCTAGTCTGAAGGGACACAGCACCGTCCTCCAGGAAGCTCCAGCCTGAGGAAACACAATCCTGTCCTTGAGGAGCTCCAGTCTGAAGGGACACAGCCCCGTCCTCTGTCTGAGGGGACATAATGTTATCCTCAAAAATTTCACAATTTCTCAGAAAAATAAAAATAAATAAAAACTTTGAACCAGATCAAGTGACGGATGGGTGGGCACTCAGTCTCCCCCACTTAACTGCAGGGACAGAGAAACATTCCTGAGAGGACCCCCAGGAAGGAGTGAATGAGAGGGAGGCTGTGGATCTGGTCCAGGCACCTCTCCTTAGCCCCTATCCTTGGCCACACCTGGGCTCTGCCACCCCGTGGTTGTCCCTGACTATGCTGTCATGTTCCCAGTGGCACAGGACTCACTCCCTGGTGCGGTCAGGTAACCGCACAGCCCAGGTGCCCCCTGTCCCCAGCCCGGCGCCCCCCAGAATTAAATGTCCATATTGGAAATAGCAAAGTAAACACCAATAGGTAAAGTGCAAATTAAAGCGCTCCTCCCAGATACCTTATTTATAGACCTGAGCTCAGCCCCGGCGCCCTCCTGGCAGGAGCTACAGTGCAGAGCAGGCACCTGCCTCGGGCCTGCACCAGGGTGGGGATCAGGGCTCACCTGAGGCCTAGACACTCCAACACCTGCGATGGGGAAAAACTAGGGGCTGTGGTATGCCCTGGGCTCACCTCCACAAAGAGCTCAGGATGGGCTGGAGGCCTGGTCTGGCAGGATGGAGGGTGTCTATAAGGGGTAGAATGGGGCCGGAGGTGAGGCGCAGGGCCAGAGAAGAGGGACCCAGGGCCTGTGCAGCTGGTTTGGGGGTAGACTCTGCAGTGATGATGAAAACTGGCACCTCCTTAGCAATACAACAGGTCGGGCACTTGCCTTGCCTATGGCAGACCTGGGTTCTATCCCCTGATGCTTCATGTGGCCCCCAAGCACAGAGCCAGGAGTAAGCCCTCAGCACTGCTGAGATGGCTCCTAAACCAAAATAAGCCGTTACTGTCAGTGTTTCAGGGGGCTTCGCTCACCGTCACCTCGCAGAGGCCTCTACCCACCCCGCTTCACCGGTGAGAACACGGAGACCCACAGAGGTTATGTCACAACAGCACAGCTGAGTGTTGTCTCGGGGTTCTGAACCCCACATGCTCTCTTAACCCTCTCCACAGACTTCCCCGCCCCTTCCGTGGTGCCTGCTGCCTGCCTGTTCCCTCTGAGTCTCTGATTGTTTCCCCAACACAATGTGCCAGGAGTCACGTAGGAAAAGCCTGGCCCCACACCTCGCTCATCTCGCGGTGGCAGGTGGACCCGTCTAGTTACACCTCCCTTGGGCTAACAGACACCCATACTCTTCCGAGCCCTCCCAGCCTCAGTCCTGCAGCACAGGTGGGGGTGGCCGAAGGCCGCAGGTCCAGTCACACCGCCCTGCCCGTGGCAGTAGGGGCCCGGCCTGACCTTGGCCTGATTGTCATGGAACTTGAAGCACGGAGCCCACAGCCGCCCATGGTCAGCCGCAGGTTTATTAGCAGAGGGAAGACGCCAGTCCAGGGCCAGGAAACCACACTTTGCCCAATTTGCTCATTCCGCCAGACCTGGGAAGGGCTGTGACCCGCTTGGCCGTGGGGAGCCGGCAACAGAAGCTGTGGGCTTGGCAAGGGAAAGGAGGAAAGGAGGAAAGGCCGCAGTTCGGAAGGACAGTCCCCAGCACCTCACTGCCCGCCCGTGGGCACAGAGCTGGGGTCAGTGGGAAGCCGGGGGACACCAGCAGGATAAGCCTCTGCTAATATCCTGCACCGTGGCCAACACACACGCCCAAAATAGCCGCGTCCTGAGCAGGCTGGCTGGGCAGCACAGGGGCCTCTCACATACACCGGGCAGGATTCCCACCTTTGCTTGCTGGGGAAGACCCGTGAGCCTCTAAAATATTTGGGGCATGAGGGGAGTGGACTGCAGGGGTGACAGATGGACAGGTAGCCAGTGGGCTGGACAGGGCCCAGAGTGGGCTTGGACTCTGACTTCTCATGACGTGACCTTGTCACTCCCCTCCACTTAGGAATCAGCTTCTCCCTCAGCTCTGTGGGGACAGAATCCTCTGAAGGTTGGGATTGCCCCCACCCACCCGGCCCCGGACTAGAAAATTGATGCCCTGGACCGAAACCAGCTCAGCACTGAGCTTGTCGCCCACCAGCCCCTGTCAGTATCTAGGACTCTGGTGTGGACCTTAGGAAACAGGTGTGAGCTCAGCCTCCATCTCACACTTGGGGAAACTGAATCACGAAGGAGTCTGGGCCCCAAGGGATACGAGAACTAGGGTGATGGGACTCTGGAGCCAGCATGATCACCGCCCCAAATGCCATGTGAGGCAAGAGTCCTGTTACAGGTTAGGGTGCTGGCCCCAGAGACACCAAAAACGCACTTCCCAGAGCACCCCTAGGGCCCTGGGATGGGTTGGGGGCAGGAGGTCATGAGTTTCATTTGATGGTTGTTCTGTTTGTATTTTAGGGTCTCCCCAAATGGTGCCCAGGGAGGCCCCCCACCAGCGATTGTCAACCAGCTGGGTGGGTAGTTCAATGCGAGGGTCTGAAGATTCAGCACTTCAATGCCAAGGATGACAGGGGCCTCCCTGGCAGCACCCAGGGCATCTAGAGCTGCACCCAGCCATGCTGGGCTCCCTGCGCTGTTGGGATTGAGGTCGGGTGGGGTACATGCTAGATATATGCTCTCTAAGGCCGGCGCCTTGAGCACCTCAGCCCAGCACCTCCGGGCACTCCGCCTCCCTGCCTCCACCCACCCCTGCTCCCAGCCTCACCACTAAAAACACCGAGCTCTGAGGCCGGCACCACTATACCAGAATGTATGAGTTGCAGAGCTAGTGTGCAAGGGCAATCCCAGCCAGACAAGGGGCCCTGGCAAGCACCACAACGACGAACCCACATGGGACCCCGGGTCATTGCCATAATAGCAGAGGGAACTGAAGGTGGTGAGGAGGCTGAAGACGTGGGCAGAGCCAAAGCGATGGTACAGCCGGGAAGCCTGGCACGCGGCTGACCCAGGTTTGATTCCTGATATCCCATATATTCCCTGAAGCCCACCAGGAGTAATTCCTGATTGCAGAGATAGCAAGAGTAAGCCCTGAGCACCACTGGGTGTGGCTCCCAAAAAACAACAACAGAAAACAGGTGAGTGACCCGTCCTATTCCCTCCACCGACTCGGCTCCTCCCGTGGCGTAGGGTGAAGGGAAGGGAGTGTTGTGACAGAGCCGGTGAAGCCCCTGCCAAACAGCAGGGACGGGCGTGTAAAACACGGCCCGGTCAGCATGTCGCGTGGGGGCTGGGGGCAGAGGGCTGCCCGCCATGTGGTCCCCAGCCCACGCACTGTCTGGCCACTCAGGGGGGTGGGCTGGGAGCCCATAAATAGCAGCTTCTCCCCAGTGTTCGGAATAGAAACCTAATCCAAACAGTGTGGTGAGTCGGGGCTTTCCAGCCACAAGTCCCAGGCGCGGAGGCAGTTTCCAGGGTCCGCTTCTCCCCTCGTTTCTCTCCGAGAATCAGGTTATCTTGGGGAGAAAGGCTCGCTGGCCTTAGTCCCAGAATCCTTCCTAGCTCAGGAAGAAATGCCAGGAGGTGACAGGGGCACAGCTGGTGACGTTGGCTGGGCATGAGGGGGTGCCTGGCACCAGGTGAGGAGCGACAGGTGATTAGCCCAGGCTGCCTCCCCCACTATCCTGCCAAGTTATGCCTCTGACGCTCCCCATTTCAAGGAGGGAGAAACGGAGGCACAACAGGGTGTCATGGAACTGGGGTCTCAGTGCTAGAGGTAAGATCTGAGCCCAGGCCACCAGCTGCCATGTGAACCAGCTTTCCCTGGACACTGGGGCTGGAGGCTGAAGTGGGGACCTGGTTATCCAAGCAGAAGGCAGTGATGGATCCAGGTGTGCCCAGCCTTCACACCAGGCTAGCCTGTGTAGGGTGGAGGGGAGGGGGAGCATGGGGAGTCGGGGTGCCCAGGCAGGGCTGCCCAGTCCCTTAGGGGACAGTCCTCTGGGAATGCAGGGAACACTAGGAGAACTGGGAACCCCGTGGATTTTCTAATTAATTAAGTAATTTTTAATTGAATCACCATGTGATAGACCGTTACATAGTTATTCATGATTGGGTTTCAGTCATATAGTGTTCCAGCACCCCGTCCCTCCACCAGTGCTCCCTTCCCAACACTGATGTGTCCCGTTTCCCTACCCCCACCTCCACAACCTGCTTCTATGACAGGATCTCTCTCTCTCTCTCTCTCTCTCTCTCTCTCTCTCTCTCTCTCTCTCTCTCTCTCTCTCCCCCCCATTGTGGTTTGCAATACAGACACTGAGAGGTTGCCTTGTATATCCCTTTACCTACTTTCAATACTCAGTTCTAGTCTAAGTTACTATTTTTATATCCCACAAATGAATGCAGTCATTCTATATCTGTCCTTTTCCTTCTGACTCATTCCACTCAGCCTGATACTCTCCATGTCCATCCATTTACAGGCAAATTCCATGACTTCATTGTTTTCCTAACAGCTACATAGTATTCCATTATGTAGATGTACCATAATTTCTTTATCCCATTGAGTGTTGACCCCACGGTTTTTAAGAGGCACTTAGAAGAAGGCTATTGAAGTATCCCCCTCACTGGCTATCCCCCCACTGCCACCCACTCGGGGGCCCAAGAGGGCATACTGGAATAATGTCCTTTGAGATGTGACCAGGTATAGACACCACCTTTTGCCCTTTGGGGACCCCAGCCTGAGAATGAGGAGCTACACCAGGCCCCTCAGCTCCCTCATCAGGACACGGCATCAGGCCTGCTGGCCACGCATAGGCCTGCTTTTCTCTTCCCTTCCAGGCCACCCTGCCAGGGACTGTGTGACATCGAGCAGCTGGAGCAGAAGCCACCTCCTGGATTCTGGGAATGAGAAAACCAGGTCCTGCATGGGGCAGATCAGGGGCTAGCTCATGGCCAGAGCACCAGGATGGTTCCCCACCTCTGCTCAGGGGAGGTCCCACATGAGTGAAGTCAACCAAGCCCTCGCCAGGGACCCTGGACTTGCCTGAAGGTCAGGTCCTGGGCATTTGAAGGAAAGGAGGTCAGTCGCTGGGAATGGGGGGGCAGGGAGGCCTTCTCAGAATTGGGTTCCAGGAAAAGGACACAGGCTGGCAGGTCTCCCTCAAAGCAGCTCGCACTGCCCCGACTCCCGTGGCCGACCTTTCCACCCTGCTGACCCCCAAATGGCCACTCTTCTTCAGGGCTGGCTGTTCTGTTCCAAATCTTGGCAGGAGAGATGGGTGAACAGAAGGGTCTGAGTCCTGACTCAACAACCCAAACTTCTCCAGGGACCATGGACTGGATGCTGGAAGGGATACTGCTGGGGCGGGAACAGAGAGGAAAGTGGGCTCCTTCGGCTGCTGACCCTGTGTGGGGCAGAGGAGACCCCACATGTTCAAGGGATTCAGGAGGACTCAGGGTATCCCCATGGTGTTCAGAGTCTGCTGAGAAACTCCTCACTTGAAACTTGGGAAACTTCAACATGGAGAGACAACAGTGGTGTTTCCACCCCCCAGTACCCAGTCAAGAGACAGGAAGATGCCAGGTTGATGGTGCCAAGGGCTGAGTGCAGGCCCTGCACAGGAAGACCAGGCTCACGCTCGTCCCTCAGCCCCGCTGAGTCCCACAAGCATGGCTGGGAGAGAGTCCCAAGCACTGAGTAAGGAGAACCGTCCTACCCCAGCTGGGTGTGACTGAAACCAAGCCAACAAAAAATAATCCAGGAGGGCTGGAGTGGTGCTATAATGGTAAGGCATTTGCCTTGCACATGGTCCACCTGGGTTCAATCCCTGGCATCTTATATGGTCCTCTGAGCTCACCAGGAGTAATCCCTGAGTGCAGAGCCAGGAACAACCCCTGAGCATCGTCAGGTGCGTCTCCAAAACAACAACAAAAATGAGACCTGGAGAAGAGAAGAGTAGGCCATGTCTAGAGACAGAGGCTGAGCTGAGACCTGGGAGGCCTGCTAGTGGCCTCACTGATTTAGGGGGACACAGGCTGCCAACTGCTTCCTCCCGACTCTGGGAAGGGTCCTGGGGGTCAGCTGAGAGAGGGCAGCAGGGTCTGAACCCCAGAGTCCTGCTGCCTCCCCACCCCATCCAGGAGGCCTGATTCTCCTGGGGTCCAGGCCTTGGCCCCCTCTATCACACGCCCACACGAGTCGGAGCTGCCCACTCCCTCACACCCATCAAGGACCCAACCTTGTAGGGAGCAAAATGCAAATCACTGTATTCCTTACACTGAACGGCCTGCCCTGTTGGCCATGGGGAGTGGCCCCCCAGGGTCACTGAGAATCACGGAGGCCTCCTGAGTTCCACTTAGGAGCCCCCCGCCACCCTGTAAGATTTCCTGTCAAGGGCTTCTCCTGAAATCTAGAGGTTACTTGATGGGGCCATGTCTCTCTGAGGCTGTGAAAATGGGATACATACATGTACATGTACATGCACACACAAGCACACGCATGCACAGGTGCACACGCACATATATGTACACAAGCACACATATACATGTATGTACACAAGCATGCACATGCATGCATGCAAGCACAAGCACACACATTCATGTGCACATGCACACATATACATGTGTGTACACAAGCATGCATGCATGCACACACATGTGATGAATACAAGCACATGTGTGCATGCACATACAAGCACAAGCATACATGTACATGTGCACATGCATGCACATTCACACATGCACATGTGTGTATACAAGCACAGACATGCATGCACACAAGCATGTGCATACATGTGCACGGCGTGTGTACATGTGTGCATGCATGCACACTCACGTGCATGCACGTGCACACAGTCACACACATGAACATGTGCATTACACATGTATATTCACACATGCATGTGTGCACATGCACATGCACACTCATAAGTGTGCACACATATGTACACACATGCACACACGCACACACGTGTGCACAAAGTATGCAACATCATCCCTAAAAACCCAGTGAATTATTTCCATTTCATAGATGGAGAAACAGGGGCCCGGGGGCACAAGTCCATTGCAGGGGAGAGGTAATTTTGCCGTCCAACTTCAGGGATGTGACAGAGACAGAGTCTCCCTTGATACAGGACAGCTGGCTCACATGAGCACATACACTAAGATACATACACAGAAACACACAGCATGTGTGTACTACACAAGACACATCAGTGTGTACACAGAAGTACACATATGTGCACACAGGCACACACACATGCATATGTATGCACAGAGGAACTTGCATACCTATGCGTGTACAACCACACAGAGACACACATTTGCTCGAGCCCTTGCATGTGTGCACAGATACACTTAAACATTGAGACACATACATACATGTGTGAGCTCACAGACACGTGTGTGTACACATAGGTGCACATATATGCATGTGTGTGCCTGTATAGACTGTACACATATACACACATGCATGAAAATACATGGCAACACATACGTGCATGAGCACATATACTCATACATGCAGAGATATGTACACGTGTGCATAGACACAGAGAAGCATGCATGACTGCAGTGCACACACACACATACACACACAGACCTTCAGGGCCCGCAGCAGACCCTGTCCCTGGCACCTGGCATCATTTGGAGGAAGCTCCTTGCTGTCAACCCCAGGCAGACAGTGCCCCCAGCCCTATCCAGATGGACCTCCTTAGGGACCCTTATTCTGTCCCTCTCCCTCACATTCCTCACATTTGGGGACCTCACAGCCCCGAGAAAGCAATCAGTGCAGCCTGTGGCTCTCCAGGTACCCTGGCAGTGTTTAGCACACCCCAGACTTGTGAAAGGCTGAGGAAAACCATGATTACTTCAGGCCCAAAGGTGGGGCCACAAACTAATCAGACTCCACAGAGCCAGATTTTTGGGTGGAGAAACCCAAACGTGCACAGATGCACTAAATTGAACCCACAGAAAATTCTCTTCCTACTCATTCTGAACAAACAAAATCATAATCAGATCCAGAACCGTGTGCATCGGGGCCCCGCACCCGAGGCCACTCACTCTACAGGATGCACACTCTGAGCCCTACGCAGCGGCAGCCACCCGGCTGGGGTCTGAAGGAGGCCCATCCGCGTCCTGGCCGGCAGCACCGGGAGAAGCATCCAGCGAGAGCAGCTGCATCCCACATTCCCAGCTCCACCCGGGGCCCCATGAGAGCTGGCTCAGCTTCACCTTGCTCCTAGGCCCCCTTCCCAGCTCCACTGGTCACTCAAGCCTTGGCCACTTCCCAGGACATCTCCCGTCACCACAGACCGCCTAGTCCAAGCCCTTGCAGGCCACAAGCAGGAAGGAGGAGGAGAACTGAGCCAAGGGCACCGGGCAGAGACCCGCCTGGATCCGTCTGGGACTTCCTGTTACCTCCCTAAGCGACGCCCCACCACCACAACCCCATGCGTGCAGGTGGGGAGCCCCGTGTGGGGAAGAGAGTCAATGTGCTCTTTGTCACTCGCCCCTTGCCGGAGCACAGCTATTCAGACGGCACAACCTTGGGGATGATTCATTCTCAAGCGGGAAGGGCCCAGCTGGCAGACCGTCTCCTCTGCTGTCTCACCACTCCAGGACCGGGGGCCTGGGGAGCCAATCTGGGGAGTCAGGGGCCCCACTGCTGCTCTTGCAGCTTCCACCCTGGCCTCCCAGAGTCCATGGTCAGCCCTGGCCACCTGCCCTCTGCGCAGGGGCGGCTACCGTCTGGGGTTGCAGATTCCTTCACTCACTTGAGGCTGCAAGGCCAGCAAGGAGCCCACACCCCATCACTCTGGCCGGCTTCTGGAGGCAGCTGGTGGGAAAGGAGGCCCCGTGTCCAGCACACATCAGCGATGGACAGACACAACTGAAGAGTGGGGTCCCTCCCTCCGCCCATGGACCTCACAGCCCCCGAGAGAGCAATCAGCCTTGTAACCAGAGGCCCTCTCTCTGCTCCTGAGGGGGTAAAGCAGCTCTCATCCACCACAACCAGTGACGGCTCCTGCTCCCCACCCCTCCCTCCATCCCCACCCTGACCCAGTTCTTTTCTCCCTCAATTTTCTCTCTCCTTCTCCATTAGTTCTGTCTCTTAGTACTTCTGTTCATAGGATCTTGGGGGCACTAAAGAAGGAAGATGGAGAAGCCAGGGAGGGTCCCTGACCCCAAGTAATCGAGAAGCAGGCAGGGAGCTTGTGTTGAAGGAAAGGCCAGGGGAGGTGAGGGCCAGAGTCCACAGTCTCTGTCCCTCTAAGAAGGGGACACATCTTCCCAGGGACTGTACCCAAATGAGTCTTTTGTGTTGTTGGGGAGGAGGGGGTGGGAGTCACAGCAAACAGAGTCAGGAACCACACTGGGTGACGTGAGTACCCCAGGGCTTAAACTCGGAACTTCACATACACAAGGTGGACCCTTGAACCACAACCCCAGGCCCCTGAGATGAGTCTCAAATACTGAGATTGGCAGGAAGGGCAGCGTTGCTGGAGAAAATGGAGTGAGATCGAGCCCAGACACGAGATAGAGCACTGTGCTGGGAGTAATGGAGCACTGTGCTGGGAGTACAGAGCACTGCGTTGGGTGAGACGGAGCACTGTGTCAGGTGAGAAGGAGCATTCTATCGGGGAAACAGAGCACTGTACTGGGTGAGACGGAGCACTGTGCCAAGTAAGATGGAGCACTATGCTGGGTGAGACAGAGCGCTGTGTCGGGTGAGAAGGAGCACTGTGCCGGGTGCAAGGGAGCAGGGACTCCAGTTGAGCAGCACGTGGGTGAGGGTGGGTGGGAGGGCATGGCCTGAGGGGGTGGTGCCAGCACAAACAGGGGCGCTGCCAGCTTCTCTGCCTGACCCTCCAGAAGCATCAGGGACAGGTAGCTGGTCCCCTACTCCTTCTTGCTTTGGCTCCAAGGACTGCCAACCCCTTCCCCTGCTCCTGGTCACAAGGAAGGTGGAGGTCAGAGAGAGTCACCCAAGTTGTTCCATCCCCTGGGCAGAAGGATTGGCCAGGACAGGCACAAGGTGTGACCCATAGCACCCGAAAAGAGCTGCACAGTGAACCCCTGTAAAAGGCCCGTGGGGACAGGGGCAGTAAGAAGTGCGATGCCAAGGCCACCCTACAAGCAGCAGGATCACCAACACTATCAGTTTCAGTTTCTTTTTATCCTAGCAGCAGATGGGGGGCAGGAGAGGTCCCACCCAGCAGTGCTGGCAGCTACTTCTGGCCACGCTTTGGGAGCATGCGGTGGGGGGGATGGAACCAGGTCTCCCCCATGTCACCTCTCTTCGCCTGGCCTGTTTCCACTTTCTCTCCTGACCACACCCTCAGGGCTAGTCTTGGCCCTCCAGTATGCATGAGGGGACACGGAGTCGGAGCCAGACCATGACTTGCTCCCCCACTAAGTCTCCGAACCCCTCTTTGCCGCACCCCAGCCTGGCAGCAGTGGCTTTCCCAGAGTGACGACTGTCTGGGACTCTCATGCACGCACCGTGGGCCCAAGGCTCCAAGCCGTCACAGTTGGTGGCTTTGCAGAGAGACGACGATGCGTCAGTCCCCCTGGCCCTCTGCAGGCCTGGACAGCAGCCCAGTGAACCCTTACTACCCCCAGCCCCAACGCCTCCTCCTGCCCTCCTCGGCCACCCCGGCTTCCTCAGGCTCCAGCTTGATTCCCGCCGGCTGCACCAGGATCCTGGCCCAGGAGCCAGCGCTGGGCGACACAGGCCAGACCCAGTGGGGTCACCGCCCAAACCACAGCACGTTTCATAGTAACTTCTCGCTGTTTCCGTGGGAGTGGGACAGCCCGGAAAAAAAGGCCACGAAACCCAACCTGGAAGACTTTTCAAACAAAAGAGTGTGATTTCCTCCAGGCGAGGGTGGGAAAAGTAATATACATATAAAAATAAAAGTTGTCCATATATATTTATATATTTATCCCCCCCACGATCGTCCTCGTTTCCAACGGCCTCTGTCCTGTCGGGTGCATTTAGTGGTTTGGCAACTGTGGGCGTATTTTAAAATCTGCTGTCCAGGCAGAGAGACAAAGAAGGCTGGTGTGGGGCCAGGGAAGTCCTCAGAGGACAGGGACATTCATCTCGTCAAAAATAGCCCACCCTGTTGCTATTTCTATGGAGTTTGGCAAACAAAGCTGTATGATTTTTCCCTTTTTCTCCCCAGCCCGGCTTCACTAAGACTGTCTGATAAAAATAGTAGATAGCAAGCTCAATAAAAACGTGGGGATATTTTTACATGTAAGCCCCACGTGGAACGGGGTGGCCGGGGAGCAGCGTGGGAGCCGGGTGGGGTTGGGGCCCGTGTTCACAGAGCACCAGGACTGGACCAGACCGAGCCCAGGCAAGGGAGGAGAGGCCCAGAAGACTCTTTCCTCCAGCTCAGGGTCAGCAAACAGGACCAACAAACAGGGTCAGCAAACAAGGACCTGCCGACCCCGCTCGGTGGTTTCCCAGGCCCTGCTGGCCCCTAACGCCCCCTCCAACCCCCACCCAGCTCTGTTCCCACAGTCCTACCCACATGGTGGTGGGAGCTCGAGCTGGACAGGAGGTGGACACTGAACATATCTCAGGGCTGGCTCAGTGGTGCAGTCTGTGGCTGAGAGAACCTTCTCTCGAGAAACACGTGTCAGGACACATGAGGACAGCTCTGCCTACCCAGTCCTGACAGGCACCCTCAGAGGGTGTCAGGCAGCTCATGGTTTGGCATATGGGTCTGGAGAAAATCGCCCAGTCTCAGTGAATGTGGCTGTGATGTTTGGCACCAGGCAGCCACTCTGTGTATGTGTTCACGGTGGCCCGACAGTTCCATACTGGAAGAGGGCAAGGACACTGAACTGGGGTGTGGGAAGGGGAATCCTCCAGGGCAGAGGGTCTAGGAGAGTCCTATGGGGTCTATGGCCTGAGACAGAGATCTCCATCTTTTTTGAGCTAGGTGTAGGGGAGGGACAGGCACCTGGCACCCCTACCAAGGGCCATGGTCCAGTGGTGGCTCTGGTCATGCCCCTGGGACCACTAGTCAGCTCTTCAGCAAGGGGGCAGAAAGATGTTTCCCCCCCCCGGTCACCACAGGATAGAGTGTCTCTCCCACTAGCCCATTCCCATAGCCACAAACTCCCTAGAGAAGACAGGCTGACTTCCTGGAGGAGGCAGGCTTTTGAGCTGGACTTCTGGAAATGCAGCTAAAACCCAGGGGTGTGGGGATTGGGACTCACCTCTCTGCTCACGGCCCTGCTCTCACCACCCTGTCTCCATGGCTTTAGGAGCTTAGAGCAGCACAGTCACTGTACCCCGTGGCCTTGGCAGGTTGGCACGGCAACCCATTTAAAAGATGGTGAAACTGAACCAGGGAGATGACCCTGAGCGGGCTGAAGCCACATGGCAGGCAGGCCAGGGGCACCTCCCCACCCCGCTGCCCCAGGGGCTCCTGTATAGCTCAGCCAGCCACAGCACGTAGTCTCACATCCTCTGGGTCCACAACCCTGAGCTGGGAACAACTCCATCCTCTCCCAGGTGGCCACAATGCACAAAGAAGGCACATGGACTCTGTCACCCCAGAGGTCGACAGCATCACCAGGCACTTCCCTGCCGAGCACTAAACTAGGAGTCCAGAATCCCAGTGAGCTTGTGAGCAACTGACTGTATGGTCTTCTACTGTATGGAAGAGTATCACTTCCTCTCTCTGAGTTTCCCATTCCCTGACAAAGTCTCCCTTTTCCTGGGGAACAGCAAAGGACAGGGGGATTTATGCTACTGGGGGACATGCCAGGGTGCTTAAAGGACCATGAGGTGCTGGGCATTGAACCAGAGGCTCCGGCATGCAGAACCTTAGATCTCCGGGGCCCTGAAGCATTTCCTGGCCCTGCAGTGGGTTAACACGAGTGTGTGACAGGTTGCCCACAGCCCTCAGGGAAGGCATCTCAGCTGCCCCAGAGTCTGTCCAGCAGAATTGGGGCCCAGGCCCGCAGCCACCCCTCACCCTGAGCTGGTGTTTCCTCCCCAGCCCCCACCACCAAGTCTGTTCCCCCTCATTACCTCTGATCGTCAACCCCGCAGGTCACATGCCTGCCTTGTGGGGAGCACAGAGGGCCCTCAGCCCCCTCCCAGGCCCGCTGTCCCCCTCCCTGTCATTGTCCCCTGTCCACTGTTGACTTTGCTGCTGCAGAAACAGCTGGGAGCCCATGCTGGGGAGTCAGGGGTGCTGGGTGCAGCGGCTGGTAACTGGCGGGCCGGTTTCTCTGCTGAAACTTCCACGCAGGTCAAAGGCAAACAAATAAACAGGGAGGCCGAAGGGCACCTCTGCCCAGGGGCATGGGAACCAGGAGCTCAAGGTGGGCTGGAGGCCAGTAGAGCCCAGCCAGGCCCTGGGACACTGGGACATTCCAACGCTTTGAAGACCTGCTCCACCTCTTCCCCGGCTCCTGCTCTCACATCTCCCGGGTTTCGTGGTTTTGTGTTAAAAGTGTGGTTTCCCCTGCAGTGGGGAAGGGCAGGGGCTGGGGGGGCCAGGGGGAATAACGAACTCAGAGACCTCACTGCGTGAGTACCAGGATGTCCCAAGCCTCTCATTGCCTCTTGCTGGTGGCCCGTGGTGGAAGCGCTTTTAGCCCCCCTGGTTTGCCAGCTGAGTGTGCAGGGTTCTCAGAGAGGATCCACAGAGCACAAACACGGCAGAGCTGGGATGACAACACTCTCCGTGCACTTTGCACCTGGCCCCTAGGACCTGTCCACCTGAGCCAGCATCATCTCCTGCAAGGATGTCTGTCATCATGACTCTCGGCTGCAGCCATACTGTCAGGCTGACCTCTGCTCCCTCCAAGCGGGATTCTTTCATTCTAAGTCTTTATTCCCTGCTACATCACCAATGTCCCAAATTCCTGCTCCGTGGTATTGATCCTGGGACACCACATGATCCTGAGACACCACATGGGACACAGGCAGGTGTATCCTGCCTCGGGGCCTTTTCACTGACTCTCCTGCAGCCAGAAGTGCTGGTTTCTTTTATCACATGGCCAGGATCACATGACTGGTAGGTACCACCTATCCGGGTGTCACCTTTTCAGAGAAGATTTACAGGTCCTTTCTGCACAAGATGGGCTGCCGCCTCCTACCTGGTCCCCATCCCCTCGGCCCTACTGTTTCTCCCCCATTAGCTCTGGCTTCTGGCGTGCCCTGATTGACTTTAGACCCTCTCCTCCCACCATATCTTGACTCAGAGAAGATAAGGCTATGGAACGATTTTGCGCATTGCTGTATCTCAACAGCCTAGAATGGTGCCTGGCATGTAACAGACACTTCAATTATGGTCAAACACAGGAGTGAAAGGATAGATGCCTCCACAGCTGGAACCCATAGGCTCTACTGTCCCAGCCTCCGTGGCCTTGAGCTTCACATTCTCCTGCTGGGTATAGGGTAAATCTCCTCCCTCCCACATGCTGGGGGCTCCAGCCCAGCCCCACCTCTCTCTCCCTCCCCAGGGACCATCTCATATTGGCCCAAGCACACAGAGGAGAGCAAGAAAATCCTCTGAAGGGGCCAGAGTGATAGTATAGTAGGTAGCATGTTTGCCTTGCATGTGGCCAACCTGAGTTCAATTCCCGGCATCCCATATGTTCCCTCACACCTGTTAGGAATGATCTCTGGGTGCAGAGCCATGAGTAACCCAAGAGTAACCCTGGGAGTTGATGGCTATGGCCTCAACCCCTGCTCCAAACAACAACCAAAACTAAAATAACTGTGGACCATTGACTGTCATCTCTCCAAGTGTCTTACGGGAGAGCCTGCCAGCTACATGGAAAGGACACACCGTTGCTGGCATTCTGGTCATCTTCCAACCTGGGCTGCTGGGCCTCATGCTGCTCTGGGCTCTACTTTGGGCACCAACTCAGCTTGCAGTGGGTGTTGGAGGCCCACGGTGCTGTGCTTTCTGCCTTAGTCCAGAGAGTGAATGGAGTACTCCAACTGGACTTCTGATCGACACTTCCTGGGACAGGGGCCAGCCCAGCCCTGCCTGCCACCCTCAGTTACTTCTCCCTGCACTCATCTGACCTGAGGACAGTCTGTCTCCCCCCCACCCCCGCCATCTGCTCTGGGGATCTCTACACAGAGGCCTCCACTATGCTGTGCAAGGTATGGGGACTTTGGGGATCTAGATTTCCCCATCTATACTCAGGGACCCTGGGGAAGCTTCGGCTTCTCTCTAAAGACAGGACATATGTCTAGTTCCCTCAAGGCACCCTCTCTGACTTTACACAGGGATTTCCTGAAGAGCTCTTTAAATAGTGAGGTACCTGGAGGCTCAGTGTACAGACTACAATAACAGAACACTACTCTGGGTTTTTCCTTTGGTTGTGATTTGAGGGGCCCTGCAGGGAAATGTAGGGAGGATTGCTGTGTTGGAGGTGGGGGCAACTCCTGGTGGTACCCTGGGATTACTCCTGGTTCCGAGCTCAGGGATCACTCCTAGAGGGATTCAGGTGACCTAGGAGCTGCTAGGGATCGAACCTGGGTCAGGTGCATTTAAGGCAAGCACCCTACTGGCTGTCCTATCTCTTCGGCCTCAGAACCCTGCTCTAATGGAGCTCTAGATTGCAGATCAAGGCTAGCCATGGGCTGAGGAGAGAGAGGCTGGTGTATTAATAGAACTTTGGCAGCCCTTGAAGTGAAAATGAGGTGACCTGGTCCTTATCAGGCCACCGTCTGTGCCCCAGGAACTGTGAGCTCCAGCCCAAGTTCAGTGCACTCTGGGATGCTGAGGGCCAGGGCAGTGGCTGTTGACAGAGCTGGCCAAGAGCAGGTCAAGTCAGGGTGGGAGAGGGAGAGTGCTTCTCCCACACCCTTGTGGTGGGTGCCTGTGGATGTCTCTGTTCTGTCCCTCCAGAGAGTTTCCAAAGTACTGCACTGACACATGGGAGGTAGCCCTGGGGCTCAAACCTCTAGAAAACATTTCTAGAGCACCACAAAGGCCCTGGGCTGGTGCCAAGAGCTGACGGGAGAACAGACGTAACCCTGCCCAGGAGGACCTCCCAGTGTGTGCTGGAAACCTCTGTGACATCCTGCTCTGGGCGTCCAGACTCTGGAAGCTGTGAGGGCCCCGAGGCAGCTGCCTCAAAGGGCTGGCAGAGACCATGCTCTAAAGTCTGTGGCGCCGGAATTGTGATGCTATTGTACAGGGGGGGAAGCGGAGGCCTGGCAGGGTGGGCAGAACCAAATCCAAGGTGACTTGGGGTGCCTGTGGGAACCCCTGTCCTCTGCTGGAGCTCAGGATTGGAGTTTTAGGGGAGGTAACAGAACTGGACGGCTTCTGTTTTTCTCTCCGGGGTCCTCTGACCCAGCAGGGAGACCTCCAGGGAGAGGTGCTGGAGTTCAAGATCAGACCTTAGAGCCGAAGCAACACCAGGAAGTGGCTTAGGGCTAGAGCCAGCGTTGATCCCGCTCTGCTGCCCACTGTGGGGACGGAGCATCACCTCTCTGCACCTTTGCTCTCTTCTTAACTAGAGTCAGTGGATAAGCACCAGAGGCCAGAACAATTCCAATCATGGGACAATCACTGAGACACGCGTTCGTGTTAGTGACAAGGATAGATCGCCATTGGGACCCTACATTTTAGATGCTTAGAAAAAAAAGAAATGAATGGTGTTGCCCATCCTTCAGAGCCGTTCATACATGAGCCCGCCCTCTAGAATGTATATTCCCCCTGCATAGGGCTCGCCTAGGCTTTATGTTCCCCAAGGATGCAAAGAGAGTTCATATGTGACAAGCACCACACAGACACCAGGCAGAGCTAGTGTTGACTACATTGATCCCCCCATGGGGACACCAGCATTTGATATGAATGTCAGAGAACCGTCCCTTTAAGAGCATTTATCAAGGTGAGTTTTGTTCTGGGGTTCACCCCTGCCTCCCCGCTGAGGACAAGAGCATCAAGGAACTCGACCCACCTAAGAGGAGCAGTTTGGGGGGTGGGGAGGAGGGTGGAAGGTGCTTGTGCTGCTCCCAGGGGGTGAAGGACTCTCATCTCCCACTTCTCCAGCAACCAGAGCCCAGCAAAAGGTCAAGGGCTTGTCGGGGAGTCAGGTGGGCTGAATGAATGAACCAATGAATGAGCGAATGGGCAAGCAGAGAGAAAAGGAGGAATGGAATCACTATACAAATCTGAAGGAATCTTGTCTTAATTCTCTTAATTGTGCTGGAAGAAAACCAATAGGCACAGGAGCCGTGGGCACAGCTCAGCTAAGCTCGAGCTGTTTCCTGTGTCCCCCGCCACCTCCCTTCCTCCTGCACCTGCCCCCACCCCGAGCACACTCCTCCATGCCTGCCCCACTGCCAGGAGGCCCCTCTCTGCACCACTGAGCTGGCTGGGCGCCCCCTTATCCGGGGCTGCCTGCCCTGGGAGCACGGAGGGGGGTCTGAGGGTCTCCTGGGCTGGCTCCTTCTCCCCCAGCCCCCAGTGGCCCCTGAGAACCTCACCTAATAGGCACTTGGTTCTCAGCTTGAAGCCCCAAGCTCTCCATCCCTGGGGAGGTGGTGTTGGGTGGGGCAGAGAGAGGAAAAGCCCCGCTCTGCTTCCTGCTGGCCTGCTAGCCTGGTTCTTCCAGCCCCCCAGCCCGAGCCCACCATCACTCTCCAGGGGGTCCCTGTTGCACCAGTTCTAGAAGCACTGACTTTGCCATCAAGGGCAAAGTGGTCAGTGGGTGGAGGGCAGAGACCAGGGCCTGCGGCTGGCATGTGGGGTGCCGGCTGACCAGCGGCACCTCCCTCTTCCCCGCACAGAACTGGCAGGACAGCTGGTCTGTCCTCCTCCGGCCACAGTCTGCAGGAGGCAACCCCCTCCACCCACCCCTGACTGAGCCACAGGCCCATGGCCAGTCCACTGGGGACATCCCTCCAGGAGGGCCAGGGTGGGCTCCCTGGCGGGCCACCCTGCTCCACTGGTGGTTTGCAGGGCTGGCTCTCTGTGGTCCAGACGGCCCCAATGGGTCCCTGGGGGGTGAGCGGGCTCCTGCCCAAACTTGAAGTCACAGCTGAGCTGGTATTCCAGAGCCTTCAGCCAGGGCCCTCAGGGGGCAAGAAGGGGTGTAGTAAGGATGGGAAGCGGGGCCTCTGGCACCCCAGCCTGGTTCTGAGGTGCAGCTCCCAGGCCAGGTAGAGCGGGGGAGGAGCCCTGTCCTCAAGTGCTGACTGGAAGGAGAAATCAGAGTGGAGCAGATTGGTCCATCAGCTGCCTGGTGGAGCTGGACAGAAGGGGCAAGGCTGGGCATTTGCTTTATGAGTTGAGTGAACAGTCATGAGTTCAATCCCCAGGACCAGCAGAAATGCCAAACACAGACAGGAACATCCAGCTGCAGTGATCCCACAGCCACTAAAAGCACGTGGCAGCCATGTGTGTGTAAGCCCCGCGGCTGGAAGTGTCCGGCATCCCCACTCCCTCCACACACACAGGTGAGGCACAGATAAAGAAGTGTGGCCTCCGCTACCACAACCCAGCATGTGAGCACCACAGCCATCTCCACAGCAGCATGAACAACAGAGAAAAAGGGAGAAAGGAATAAAGGAAAGAAATGACACACAGGGGCCAGAAAGATAGCATAGTGGGTAGGGCATTTGCCTTGCAACTGTTGACCTGGACTCAATCCCTGGCACCCCATAGAGTTCCCCAACCATACCCACCACCCCTGCCAAGAGTGATCCCTGAGTACAGGAGTAGGCTCCTGAGCACTGCTGGTGTGGCCCCAAAATAGAACAAAACAAAGCAAAATAGAAAAGGGGCTGGATGGAGGTGGACCAGGGCACCCTGGAGCGGCTAAAGCACTACTATAGCAGAGGGCGAAGGATGAGGCATAGCAGAGGGCAAGGATGATCAGTGGCCAGGCGTTGGCCAGACAGTTAGCTGGGAGAGAGAACTGCAGGCCCAGGACATGCCAAGTCCAGAGAATGAAGTGTCAGGGACCTGCTCAGCGGGAGTCAACAAGTGTGAGAGGCTGGTGACTGGGGACTCGGCCAGGGTCAGGCTCAGGGCTGCCACACGGTTCTCCCCAGGCCCATTCTTGGCCCTTCTGTGATTTGAGAGGTAAGCTGCATGGACGGCACTCAGCCAAGGGTGACGGAGGTCAACAGGTAACTTGAGGATAAAAAGGAGGGAGGGGCCACGTTAGCTTTCTCAGACCATTTGGTGGCTGTTGTGTCCCTATTTCTGGAGTCCCCTTCTGCAGCAGTGACCTTCACAGGCTCCTGTCACAGCTCCTCCGGGACCAGGGGCAGTACCACCCACTGATACCCTCAGTTCTGCCCACATCCCAGTAAAGACCCAACATTGGGCTCACTCCAGGCCGTTCTAAGAATCTGGCAGCAGTGTGTGGGGAGCAAAGAGATAGTACAGTGGGCAGGGCACTTGCCTTGCATGCGGCCACCTCAGATTCAATCCCCAAACCCCATAGAGTCCACCAAGCACCCCTTGAGTGCGGAGTCCAGAGCGAGCCCTGAGCACCCCTGGGTGTGACCAAAACCGAACCAAAGACAGAGTCTCAGAAAGACCTAATCGGTAGAAGCTGGAGTGGAGAGGTGGGGTGAGGAGCAGGTAACAGTGCTGGAACATGGGGTGCCTGGAGAGATGGGAACAATGCTCCGATATAAAATAATAACTTTAACCTCGCCATAAACCATAAGACTTCAATAAAAATGTAATCCCTTACCAACCCTGCTTTAAAATAGGAGATAGTACAGGAATTAAGGCGCCTGCCTTGCCTGTGTGGGACACTGGTTCCATTAGCAGCATTATATTATTCCCTGAGTGCAACCCTGGAGTTCCACACACACCGTTAGGGTGGCCCTGATGGTCCCCAGCACTGCAGACTTAGAACCATTGCTTCCTCAGCCCCAACAGCAAAGAGAGCGCCCCCATTAGCATGTGGCAGTTGAGAGGTCCCCCTACAAAAATAAAAGCCTTGGAGGTGTCAGGACTTGGACCAAATGGCTCAAGAATGAAGGAAACTGGGGGCCAAAGAGAGAGTCCAATGGGTAGGGTACTTGCCTTGCATGTGGCCGACTCAGGTTCAACTCCCAGCGCCCCAAATGGTCCCCTGCACCTCCAGGAGTGATCCCTGAGTGCAGAGCCAAGAGTAAACCCTGAGCACTGCCCAGCTGTAGGCTCCCAAACAAACAACAGTAGAAAGGGAAACTGGATGCTGGAGGTCTTGGAGAGCACTGGAGGCCTTTGGCGTGAGCAGGACAAAGCGACTGAGCTCAGGACATAAAGGGGCACAGGAAGGAGAAAGAGGGGCCTGAGGGGAGTGGCCTGGCTGCGGGGGAGAGGGGCCACTATTCCCTCACCCGTTCCTCTGGCTGATGCAGGTTGCTACTGTGCAATTGTTGGACATTGAGGTGGGGGCAACACATGGTTGTGGGGCTTTACGGCATATGCTGGGGGTCACACACCAGGTGATGCAGTGGGGGTCACACTGGGGTACTGTGTGTGCACTACAGGGGGCTGCACTCAGCCTCTGCATGCAAGGAGGCCTCCACCCCCAAGCCAAGTGCCCACAGCACCAGCACCCCTGCAAGCAGGACAGAATGTGTCTAATCAGAGACGCCTCCTGTTTGGGGGCTGGTGAAGCAACAGGATGAGAACCCAAGAAGCTTCTAGAAGCCTGATGGGGGAAGGTGCTGAGGAAGAGAGCGGGGGGCACAAGGCCTTTGCAGATGCTGCCCGCCTGTAGGACAGGCCTAGGGCCCCAGCCAGGCAGAGGAGCTGGAAAAGCTGGAGGAGCTGAGAGTCTGCTGGGGGCTGTGGGAGGAAGGAAAGGGCCAGACGCAGGAGCTGCAGCCATGTGTGAACGGCAAGGGAGTGACAGGAGCCGGTGAGTGG